>PVIA01004961.1:0-125444 GCA_004024845.1 Tonatia bakeri
CCTGCCTCGCCCTCCTGCACTGCTCACTTACTGAAAGTGAATTTAGATCGTATGGCGATTCTAGTTCCACTCTTAATTTTTAGGAAACCTCCACACAGGTTTCTACACTGGCCGTGCTAATTCACTATCCCACCACAGTGCACCAGGGTCCCCCCTTCTCCGCAACCTTGCCAGTGCTTCTGACGACTCGGGCAGACCTGGAGGGTGTTATGCTAAGGAAAATGTGTCAGAGGGAAAAGGACAAAAGCTGTATGATTTCACTCATGTGTGGAAAATAAAACAAAAATGTGACAAGTGAACTAACAAAACAGACAAAACAGAGTCACAGACAGACACAACAGAATGGTGCTTACCGGAGAGGAAGGTGGGCCGAGGTCAGGGGGCAAAACATGTAAAGGGGCAAACACAGGGTCCAGCAGAAGTAACGCCTGCCTGAGTGTGGTTGGCCAGTAACAATACAGGTGTGATAATGTATCGTTTTAGCTTGAACATTGCACCTAATGGCATATGGTATGCTTGAGTGTAATACTGTTACATTACAGAACTACATGCTTATGATTTTGTAACAAAAAAGGGGCTTACTGGTGTCGGACCTTGTACACTGCGATGGATAAAACTAGACTTTGGGTGGTGAGCACACAATAGACTCTACGGAGCATTGTAACCTGAAATTTATGTAATGTTATTAACCAGTGTTACCTCAGTAACTTTAATTTTCTTCATAAAAAGCGAAGCTGGCCTGCCAAGGATCACAGGCCCCATGTGCTCCGCCACTGTGCTGCCACCAATGGGAGCGCCTGACGCAGCAGCAGGGGAGCGGTGAGGGCGAGGTCCAACCCAGTCGCACTGCGATCCCTCCCTCTATCAGGGCTGTGGCTCAGCAGCTCCAGGTCCTCAGCCAGTGGATCTCCCCTGGGACATGGGGGCGGGGATGCTTCAGAAACTAATTAGGCTCACCACACAAACAGGTTTCCCTTCAGAGCTCCTTGGAGAGGAGTCTTTCTTCACGGAACCCACTCCTGGCGACAGCAGACGCAAATGAGCCTGATGGGAAAGGCAACCCCGGCACTGATGCTGTTCTCATGCCTCGTTTTCCCTTAGGGTCAGTTTCTTCTCTGTAAAATACCTATCTGCTGGGTCTCCATCCCCAACCCTTCTGGAGCACCTCGGTACAGGTGCGCACAAAAAGTGGGGGGCAGGGCTCAGAAAGTCAAGGACAAAATGTTGAACAGCCAGAAGCAGGGTAACAAGCCATGGCCGACCTGGGCCTTCTCTTCCTGCCCTCGTACTTAAAAAGCGTGCATTGTTAAGAACTTTATCGGTGTCTTTTGTTCGTGTGCTTGTTTTGCTGCAGGACACTCGTCCACAGGGCACCTCGCTTCCCTGACCCTCCAAGGAGGGACCAGCTTTGGGCTGCTACAGGTCGGGCTCCCCGTGCTCCACAGGAGAGGGAATATTCTCGTCTGCGGGCTTCGGAGTGAGAGGGGAGGGCTGGGTGGCAGAGGACAGGCCCTGCTCCAATTCCTGCGGTTTTAGTTTCCCCGGCCCAGTGCGGGCAGCGACCTGTGGGAGCGTCTCCAGAGGGTCAGAGGTGAAGACCTGCGCTGGAGCACAGACTCAGGATCATGGGCTTGGCAGGGAGGAGTGCGTGGAGGCCTCCACGGGGGAGCTGGGCTGCTCTGACCACAGGCCTGGTGTGGGAGGATCCCATGGGGGACAGGTCGTGAGGGGCCCCATGAGAAGGGAAAATTCTGTGCCAGCGAACCCAGGCCCCGGGCCCTCCTCCCTCCCTCCCTCCTGAACCTCCTAAGTCTCTCCCAAGGGGAGGAGCCTCTCATCTCTCTCAGGAACTTGTGCTTAAAGCTGACTTAACTTCAGGAAAAAATTTGTAATGTGAGATGTCATGTTCTCCAAGTATCAAGAAACAATTTATTCCTGTTACTTATTTTTTAGAAAAATTCTACAAGGAACATGCATTACTAGAGGAATAAAATTTTTGGAACAAGGCAAGACATACTTTTAAGCAATTAAATAAGCTGACAGATAAATCGTGGGAGGGGGCGACTTCCTATGCTTCCGCCTGACTACCAGCTGCAGAATTCAGGAGTTCCTTCTCATCGGAAGAAACCCTTTGGCGTTCTTTATGACGGACAGATTCCGAAGTGAGCACAATAGCCAAATCAATGTTCAGACTAAGTCCTCACCCTAAAGAGAGATCAGACAGTGGGAGAGAAACCAGGCAACACAGAGCTGGAAGAAACACAACCCAGTCACCGCTTCCCATCGGCTTCTTAGCTTCATTCTGCACGGGCACTGCTGCCTGAGGGACGCCAGCGGTAACGTCATGGGCAGGTGCTCGGGCTCCCGGGGCTTTGAGGCTGGAGGAGCCCAAAGGCCCTTCCCGTCTGAGCAGAGGCCAGACAGGGGTCCTGACCACGGGTGAGCGCATTGCTCTGCACAGTCCTCCCCAGCCCAGTGCGGGGCTCGGGCTGTCCTCTGCGCACTAGCCAGCAACCGAGATCCCGCGGAGCAACTCAGCGCCCTCGTGGGGAAGGTGAACGTGAGGCCTGAGGAAGGGCAGCGGCTGGCAAGGAGGAGAGAGAAGCCGCGGAGATGGGGAAAGGTGCCAGCAAGACCGTGGTTGTGCTCCAGGGTGTCCGTGAGGTCAGACCCACGGGACCACAGCTGTATCCTCAGCCCCACCCCCATCCCAGTTCTCCACAAGCTCGGCTTCTGCACAGCTGAGGCTGGGCTTCTGCCCCCACTCCAGCCGTGCAGTGCAGCCCACTTTCCTGCGAGAACCGAAACAGCCTCTGTTCCCAGCAGCCTAAGAGAGCCCAGAACTCTCTCTTGTCACCGTCTAACCTCAAAGGCATGCCTCCTGACCAGTGAGGGTCAGCAAGGAATCTCTCCCAGCCCATGCCCTCTTTCCCGGACCAGGAGCATCAGGGTTATGTTTTAAAGCCACTAGAATGAAAACTCATGCTTTCCATCACAACGAAGACAGACTAACCATTTGAAACAGGTTTCATCATAATGAATCATTCTAATCTCCTTCAAACACAAGAGAGATCAAACAGATACGTACTTATCTATACTGCAAAGGGAAAAAAATCCTGGGTAATAAGTGAGTGTGTTTCTTTAGCAAACAAAATAAAAACACTGTTCAAGTGACTACATCTCTTAATATATGTTCTGCTTCCCCAGCAAGCTGCAAACACCTCCGGGCAGCTTCTCTCACCCGCTGGAGGGTACTGGTACTACTTCAAAACCACACAAGACAAGCTAATGATTTTTACACTTCTGTTCATCTCTTTAGCTTAATAGCCACAAATCACACGTGAGGTCCACATTGGATTTGAGTGTGGAACTTCCCAATGGCACATCTGACAAGCCATCATGCAAGTCACCAGTCAGGGCTTGACTCGGCAACAGAACTGTGGGGTGAGCGGGTCTGAAGACTATCTTTTCTTTCCAGAGTCCAAATAAACCCTCTCTCAGGTAATTCAGACCTTGGCGGTGGATCAGTTCATGAGTCCCGATGGGGAGAGTTCTAAAACCAATTCCCGGCCCAGACTGACTTGTTGGACTAAATATTGTCACTTTAACACTTAGCGAGTAAGAATTAGAGTGTCAAGGAAGAGCTTTCCAAGCATTCATCATTCTCCTTCTTTTCCTCTGAGATATTCACAGAACAACTCCCTGAGACGCACACCGATAAACTCACCAAGCAGAGAGCTCGGTGGAGCACGTCATGTGCGAGAATCTCACTCCATCCGTGGTGTGACATGTCTGCCCAACCCTGGAAGGGCCCACGCAGGGCAGAGCAGGGAACACAGAGGGAAACTGTGGGGAGAGGTCGTGTGACAGATTTGACAACACCCACAGCTACAGATGGGTGCGACCCACAGAGAATCCATCCATGCGGTTGCTTTGTTGGCGTGGCCATCACAATAGCTTCTGGACTCACTTTCCTAAGCAGGTAATCAGATGGTCTGTGTGCATCCACCATGGAAGTGTGAACTGCTGGAAGAGGTTGCAGCTTAGGTAGAGGGACCAGGGGGCAGAGTGGGGAGCACTGCCACGCTCACCGTGAAACGGAAGCACATGACGTGATTGGTCTCAGGAGTGTGACTAGCTGCTGGGTCGGGATTGGTTGGAACTGCAAAACAAGCAAAGGTGGCCGCCTCGACTTTCCATCTCTCTTCCACAGTCTCCACGCAGACCACCCACCGGGCAGCCCACAGGGCCCCACCAGGCCGGCCCACCCAGAACTCGCCCTGTGCTTCCGCAGCAGCGGCTCAGAGCACGGCCTTTGGAGCCAGGATCTCCCCACCCTCCGACCCCAGCACCGCTACTCACTGTGAGTCCTGGCCCGTCCCCAGCCTCTGCTCTAAATGGGGAGAGAAGAGCATCACAAGAGCTGCTGTGATGTTAAAGTTAAATAAAAACACGCAAAAAAACGTTTTTTAATCTCAGCACCCTGCTGGGCACATGATAGGAGCCCACGATGACAACTTCAGTTCTCTTTCTTCCCGCCACCCTCTGGCCCGCCGAGCCCTCCGTTTCACGGCAGTTGACGAATTACGCGCTCTGACAACATGGCAGCTGACTGGCTGGCTGCGCTCACCCACCCCTCCTCCTCAGGAAGAGAGGATGGGAAAGGAAATTCCCGGGAGCCTTTGGGAGTTCTCTAATCATGCCCCTCACCCCCATGAATTCAGGCTGGCTCCCCAAGGCCATCTAATCCCGGGGACCACTCCTTCTCTCTGGCCTGCTGGGACAAGTCTGAGACGGAAGAGCACGGTGGCACAGGCTTGGGTCACATGGGCGCATCCTGAGTTGGGTCAGCGCCGACTGAGAGGGAAGTGACTTGACTGGGAGAGCCACGGTTACAACGTGGAGGCCCTGTGGCCACACGGCAGGCGCCGCTCTGTCCCCTCCGCACCAGCGGGCACCCACGCCAGGTTCCCAGGGGCGGCAGCCTGCGGAGAAGGTCGGCCCCCAGCTCCCTCTCAGGAAGTGCATTCAGTGTTCCAGGTGTTGGAGTCCACTGCACCCCTGGCCTCCCCAAGGAGCAATGAATCAGCTGGCTCCCTCTGCGCCAGCCAGACCAGGCTCAGTTCTTTCAGAGACCACAAAAGGTGTGTGCTGCTCTCCCTCCCTCCCCGACCACACAGAGGAGCCACTTTCTCCTGCCATCTCAGTGGCCTGTGCCTCAGAAGGCTGATCAGGATCCAGGCCACATTTTCCAAGGCCATCCTCTGTGTCCCCAGCTGCCACAAGCCATGTGGGCTCTGGTCCATGCACAAGGGCCAAGGCCAGGGCTGTCAGCACAGCAGGGACATATGGCCAGGAAGCTCCCTGTGGAGACACAGGAGGCAGACAGGCACCATGCCCTTCAAGGCTGGGAACAAGGCCTCTGAAAAATAACCACAAATGATCACCCAGACGACCCCCAAGCTGCCCAGAGTGGGGCTCTGTCCAAGATGGTCTGTTCATCAGGTTCTGTCCACCTTGACCCTGAACTCTGGCCAGCAGCCAGAGTAGATAACCAGGTTTGAGCGTGAGCCCCACCACCCACCAGCAGTGCCTCCCTGTGCAACTCACTCAGCTTCCCCCTGCAGGACGACAGGGGAGCCTGCTTTCAGGTCCTACGCTGCTGTGATGAATTAGCACAGACCTGTCAGCTTGCAATCCAAGGTCAAGGTGTTGACAGGGCCATGCTCCCTCCAAGACTCTAGAGCGGACGGCTCCTTGCCTTTCCAGCATCCAGAAATTCCTAGAGGTCTCTGGCTTAGGGGGCATATGTCTGACCTCTGCCTCTGTCTACACGGGGCCTCCTCCCTGTGTCTGTGCATGTGTCACATCGCCCCTCCTTTCTCTTATAAGGACACCAGGCATGGGTTTAGGGCCCTCACCACATCCTGGATTATCTCATCTAAAGACCCTTAAGGTAATTACATCTGCAAAGTCCCTATTTCCAAATAAGGTCACATTCACAGGTGGGGGGGGGGGTGGGAGGCGGTGGCATGGAGAGTAGGATTTAGACATGTCTTTGGAAGGGACACAATTCAATGTGGCAGTGCCTGTCCCACAGGATTCGTCAGATGAAAAGAGGTGAAGCCTGGAACACGCCTTGCGTGGTATCAGGCACACAGTAAACAATAAGCATAGCATGTTCCTATTACAACAATCCTCTTTATCTTCTTCTCCCGAAGCCTCCCATATACCTCATTTCAAAAATATCTGAGACCATTCAGACTTCCCTCTGGATTACAAACACTGGAAGGGCAGGGAGGGCACTTGTTGGAATGCCAAGGACCCTAAGGGAGTAGGGGGACATGGTGTAAGCAGCTGCAGCATGGGCGCCCATGACAGACAGGCCTGGGGGCTTAGCTCTGCTTTGTGCTCATGATGTGACCTTGTGAATCAACGTCTAGGCCCCCCTGACATTGTCACCTGAGGAAGAAGAGCATTACAGCCGTCAGGAAAACACCTCGGACAACACACAGACGGCACAGAGCAACCGGCAAAGGGCATGTGCTCCATAACTAGAAGAATGATTCCCTGCTGCTGTTCAGCAGCCACTTTGTCCAATGAACACCACAGAACTAAATAAATGGACACCACCCACCACCGCTCGCTGCGGTCCACCGAGGTGCCCCATCCCACCCAGCCAGCCTTACCTTTGTGGCGCCTATCCCACGGACGAGTCAGATGAAAAGAGGTGATACCTGTAACACATCTACACCCTGGCCCTCAGAGCCAGTGCCGGTGGTAAGCCCAGCCCCTCATTCCCTTAACCCCTCATTCCGTCATCCATTCTTCAGGCATTCCCTGAGCACGCACCCTGCCAGGTCCCTTTCCTGCACCAAGCACCTCCTGGATGCTCCTGCTTAGAGAACAGCACACTCTTCTGCAAAGGGCGGAGAGCAAATGTTTGGGCTTCCTGGGCCATGTGGGTCCTGTCACAACTACTCAACTGTGTCCCAGCAGCGCAAGCCACCCTGGACCGTGTGTCAACACCTGAGCATGGCCATGGTCCTGGACCATAGCAGTTACAAACACTGGTGTGCGCCTCAGCTGCTGACCCCTGCTTCAGAGGGTACACAGTGAGTGAGACTCGGCATCCACAAAGTGATGGACCAAACTCCCACAGAGAGGATGGCACAAGCGGAGACCAGAAGCCAGGCCTCCTGCTCCCACCTCAGGCTGTCGAACTACATCCTGGCTCATCTACCCAACTACAGGGCCAATTAAAGTGCACTTAAAACCAAGGAGGGAAATAGGAACAGTGAAATGAAAGCTACCTGTCAATGGCGGGGAGGAAATTTTTATAACATGAAATCCAATCGATAAACAGAAAGTCTGTTCATGCGCCCACTCTGCAAGCAGTTATTGAGTTCCTGCTGTGTGCCAGGCCCCTGTGGGAAAGCAGGGGACAGAGCACAGGAGAAGCAGGTCCAGTCCCTGCGGGCTGCGGCCTGGAAGGTGAGTTTCACCGCCAGGAGAGAGCCCCGTGCTGGGTGCTAACTGCAGGCTCACAAGCTACCCAACCCACAGGGAAGCGCAGCAGACACAGCCATCCTTTTCAAAGGGTGAGCCAGGTTCTCCCTGCGTTTTCCTGCTGTGATCTCTGGAGCAAGAGGCACAGGGGAGTTAATATTGAATCCACAAAATATCACAGTGCAAAAGCAAGGTCACACAATTATATTCTTTAAAAACTATTATTTTCCCTGACATACAGCTAAAAACGTCCAGTGTTGGTGGGCCAGTAATGACCAATGCCATCTCCTGTCCTTGAAGCCCACCCAGCGTGACAGCAGTGAAGGCTCCAGCCGCCAGGGCTCCCACCGGTGGCTACTCAGTGGGTGATGGCTGCCCCTGCCCTCCGGCTCTGGCAGCCCTTTCTGGCTTGCGGCGACACACGTATCACGCTGAGTGCAAAGCTTCTGGCTACAGATTCCTTCTGCAAAGCCCTCTGACTGCTCGGCAACCTCTTCAAAACAGTCGAAATTAATTTTAGACAAACATTGAAGAGGAAAAGAAAATCTTTCTGGAGGACTTGCCAACGCTCACAGCTGTGACAGTGACAAGAGGGGGACTGCAGAAGAGAATTCGCTGCAGACCGCTCGCCTGTCATCGCACACCGAGCTGTGCACAAATTGGCATAATTTGGGTAGGCAAGAAAATAGGCCAAGTGCAGCAAAATACCTAAGGCTCCTTCCAAAGACCAGGCAAGACAGGAAGGAAGAGGAACAGATAAAGCACACTGCCTCGGAGATGGTTCATCACAGGCTTACAAATGACAACCCAAACAAAGCATGCAGCTCTGAGCATACCCCCCTCTCTGAACCAGGATGAGAGCACTCCACCTCCTCCCAAGCTCTAGCGCCACAGGGGACTCAAGAAGGGCCAAGAGCATCCTAAACTTCCAAGAACACTTTGCTTAGGTCCTGTCTGCCTCTCAGAAGCTTCGAGCCCTCCCCTTCCTCAGGCACCGCCTGCACTGTGGATCCCACACGACTCTATCTCTGTGCACTAACACAGCACCATCAACGGGCCATGCCCTTCCTCGGGGTTCATGATGTCGTTGCTGAGGTCAGGCAGAAGCAGGGTGGGTCCCTTGTGCATTTAACATGCTAGGCCCCAAGAAGCGATCTCAAAGTCGGCAGCAATAGTACAGGCTGCTGTTTCTTGACGACAGCTGTGCACCAAGCTTGCACTGGGCAGTCGACACCAGGCCTGCACACAGCAGCATCCCCCCACACACAATAACAGACACGGAGCCACAAGGCTACAAGAGGCAGGGCTGGAGCTCCAACCCAGTTCCCTCCCGAGATGCCAAAACTGCCGCTAAGGCATGATGTGACCCAAGTCCCCCAGGCTGGAGTGTGAAAGAAAAACCAGTTGACCACAACATCCTGGGCTCCCCCCATGTTGTCCTGATAGCCAAGAGCACTTGAACCCTTGCTAAGATTCAGATGGGGTGCTACAGGTGTCAGCCATGCTTGATGGCACTTCGTGGGGGAAAACATAGGCTGTAAATGGTATCAGTGATTTTTGGGCTGTGAGGAAGCCAAAAGCTGTTCCACATGAAGGCACACAGCTGCTCCCACTGTATCCACCTTCCCGTGCCCCCCACCCCAGATCCATGGTACAGGCCAGAGAATCTCTCTGCATCCTACCAGCTTCATGCAGGATTTGCATCCTTCCTTGCTCATACAGAAAAGCCATGTCTTTGTCCCATGTTCCCTACTAGTTAGAGGAGACCCTTCCTCCACTTCTCTCTACAAGGGACTCTGAAACCCAGGGGTACTTAGGAATTGTCTATGTAATAAAAAGGGCAAAATGCAAGACAAGCCGGCAGGCAGAAATCCCCTGGGCTGAACAAGGTCACGGAGAAGTCAGCATGAGGAAAGGACACTTGCCGGAGGCAGCGTGCATCCACAAGCAAATAGAGGACATCTGTTCCCACGCCGGCTGCCACAATGACCCCTGGGACCCACAGAGCCTCCCAGCCCAACTCTTATATATTTTTAATGAAAAATTGCAAATTAGATTAGTTTAATTTGACTGGATCTGCCTCTTTAAACAAAGGAAATTACCATTTTAATAGGAATACCAGTTATTTGTCTAAAGGAAAAGGGCCAGTCTGAGGTCTGCTTTGCCTGTTCTGTTTCCATTTTCAACCAGAAAAGAGAAAAGGAGGGTGGGGGTGAGGGCAGTGGGTGGGGCCTGGCAAACACTCAGCCGTTGGAAGGGGCGAAGGGGCGAAGAGGAGCCCAGGGAGAGCCACCTCCATAAGTGTCCGGCAACCCAGCGGGGCTGCCTCTGGCGTGTCAATGCCAGCCACTGCCATTTCCTTTAGGAGAGTTGTCCTGGGCCCCTCCACACGCCACCTCCGGTGCGGGGTTCCCGCAGAGACAAGGCACTCTGCAGAGGACAAATGCCAGGGTCAGCCGCCTCAACAGAGGCCAGGAGGCTGAATGGGGCTGCAGGGCCAGCCGAACCCCCAAAGGAAGGGCAGCCAGCATGCCGGCCACCTGTCCCGGGGACGATGGAGGACTTCAGTAGCTTTCTCTTCAAAAGATCCTCTGCCCGCTGTGTGGCAAGCAGGTAACTGAGAAAGCGTGTGAAGGTAAGGGTAGAGCAGCGATGACCCTGCCTGCATCTGATGCTCAGGCACCCCATGTCAGCCCCAACCAGCCCTCTCGTCCCGGCCTCCCACTCTCTAGCGCTCGGGGATCCCTTGGCCTCACCACCCACCATGGCCCTGGTGGCCAAGCGCCCTAAGCACGGGCTCCGACGCTGACACCCAAGTGCCGTCCTTCTCAGGCCCTCCGTCCAGGCGTCAATGTGGTCGGCCTTGTTTCCACAGCTTCCCCAGAGCTGCTCTGCCCAACATTGCCACCCCGCCCCCCTCCACCAGGCCAAACCCTTCAACTCTTCTGGGTCTCCGCCTCTGCGCAGCTTTCCCCACTCGTGACCACAGGCCATGACTCCATCTGAAAAAACCCCTGAATAAGAATTTGATTAATCAAAATCACAATTATTCATTTAATTATCTTGACCAGTCCCTTCCTTTCCATTTCCTTCTACCTCCAGACTCATACTCGGATTATTCAATATATACGGACTTGTCTCCCGTTCTCCTGCTTTATTCACCCAATGCATGCTAAATATCACTTTCGGGCTTACCTTTCCAGGCCCTGCTGGTATTGTATCATCCCCCAGTTACCAACAGGGTCAAGTCCAACCTCTTCCTCCCAGCACCCAATACTCCCCACTCTATACTTCCAGCAGACTAGCAGACTCAGCCCCACCAACCCAGTGCTGTATCCACACCTCTGCAAAAACACCCAGGTCTAAGATGTCTCCCATCCACAGGCCCAGAGCAGCGTCCCGTGCAGCGCTAAGAAGGGTAGTGGGTGTGACTTGCATTCAAGTCCCCAGTTCTATTCTCCTCCCTGTATACACAGCCTTGACCATGTCACCTTGAAGTCATCTCACAAACTATCACTGGGCCTAGCCACGTGACTTGTCAGCAGACAAGACACAAGCAGAGGCTTGAAACAGACTCAAGAGTTTCAGTTTCTGCTTTCGTTCCTTGGCTGTGGCCAGGTGAAAATCCCGAGCTTGCTGCTAAGAGAAGAGACATGCAGAATTGTCCTAGCTGTCTAGGACAGCTGAGGCCACCCTAGATCACCTGACAGCCTGAGGACCCACAGAGAGGCCAGCCAAGAGGGGTCAACCCCAGCTACCTCCACACATCAACACTTACTTTGTATGCTAGTGAGACTCGGTGGCTGCTTGACAGGCAACAGAAAATGGATACGTGTATTAGCCAACATGGAGAAAAGTTCACAGTGCATTACTGAGGGAGAGTGACCAAGAGTGAAGCAATAAATAGAGCGCAGTCCCAGCTGAGAGAGAGAGAGGACACGCTCCCTGTGCATACTTACGCCCATAGAAAGTGACACAGTTACAACGACGCATCCTCACAAATGCCTCTCAACCCAGAGAGCTCTGTCCTTGAGGAGCCACCTCCGCTCCGTGTGCCATGGTGGACTTCCATGCCTGACTCCAGGCCGGAACACTTGTGCACTCCGGACAAACCCTGGGGGGAGTGGACGAGCAGCTCCCCATGCACACACGAGCACCCCGGATCTGAGGGTTATAACACTCAGAGACCCGGCCATCAGAGCACAGCTAATGGTCAGAAGTGGTCCTCCAGCTTCTTAGTGGATAGGTGCTATGTGCTTTAGGTTTGTTCTTTGTTTTTTAAAAAGTAGTACTTTCTATTTTTCTACAATTAACCTGATAATTTACAACATAAAGTAAAAGGCGTTAAAAATGAACTCTTCAAAGTGAAATCCCTGGATTCAGTCAGCTGAGCCCCAGGCGATGCCTTTCCTCTCCAAACTCTCGGTGTGTGCTGTCATCCATTCGTGTGCTGTCATTTGCTTTCTTATTGGCAAATGTCTTATTTCCATGAGTAGACTGCAAAACTCTTAATAGCTACCAGGAATTTCACAACTTAACCCCTTTATGCTCTGCCGTCCCATAACAGTTCACAATTAACTTCCTAAAAATCACTACAGGAGCACATCCAATTCTCGAGATGATTCTGAGAGGCAGAAAGTCCTAGAATTATCTACCTTGCTGTACATAAACACAGTGGACCGCTGAGGGTCACAAAAGACAGAATTAGAGCTCATCACAGGGTCAGAATCAGAATCAGTCCTGATCCCCCCCAACAGTAATGCTTGTGACCACATGACAGCCCCTGTAGCAGATGGGTCCACACCTGACCCAAAGCCTCACATACAAAAGGTGCTCAACAAATGCACACTGTGCTGAACCAGGACACAGTGTGCAGAGCCCAGGGGCAGCTGAGGAACTAGAGAGGAGGGTGAGAAAGTCAAGTGGGCCTTAGGATGGTCTTCAGAGCAGATACTGGAGGGCCCAGTTGGCCCAGGAGTCCTTCACCTGCGGTCTGTGGGTGGGCTTCCAGAGGTCCGCCAACCCTTGGCATTGTGCAAAAATACTTTCTGGATGTGCCCATGTTTCCTAGGGAGAGGGCAAAGCCTTTATCAGGTGTTCAGGTGGGGTCTGCGACCCAGCCAAGCTGAGGTTCAGTGAGGTAAAATGAATTCGATCCACGCCCAGTGTGCATGGTGGTCAGTGGACAGAGCTGGGGCCAGAACGCAGACCTCCCCTCCCAGCTGCTATCCGGGGGCTTCTTCTTCTTACAGACAGCCTGCCACATAGCGCATTTATGCCAATTACATGGTCCCAGGAAACTGCGTTTCTGCAGCTCAGAAGGATGGTCAGACAGCTTTATAGCTTTATTGAATTTTGTTTTCCTCAAGTTTCTGTAATGGTTAAACATTTCTGACACGGTCCGGATCCATTCCTTCAATGCATCCACAGTCCATACAGATGCCAGGCATGCCACAGTAATGTTCTCTGAAATGATTTGTCAGCCCTGTGAACACAGCTCATCCCATATGATCCCTGGAGTTAAAAGCACATTTCTCTTCAGATGAGAATCACAAACGGGATGCATGTTCATTGGTCTAAACAGAGCAGATCTCGGTCGGGAAGCAAAATGGCAAACAGCGGGACACTCCACCCAGGCCTGCGTACCTCCCCACGTCCTACCGGCACCAGATCTGGCACTTGGTGCCTGGTGCCTCCTTCCCAGCTGACGGTGTCTAACAACTACAATGATCACCCATCTATGGGCAAACAGCAAGCAGCTGCTGCGCTGTGTGCCACCGGGAAGAAAGGAGAAGTCAGGGCTGCAGTGAGGGGAGGGGGCTGCTGGAGCAGAAATAACAGTCTGCAATGCAGCTCGGAAGAGACGCACGCACAGTCCCCACAAGGCCTTGGGGCAGCATGCCTCAGAGGTGAGGTGAGGCTGCTCGGGCCAGTCCAAAAACACACTCCTAGCCTGGGTGGGACTCAACTGCTTACTGTTTGGGAAAAGCCTGGACAGGAATGTCAGCCAAAGGTCGTCCACCCAGATTACTCGCCAGAAGGATCTCAGGTCCCCAAACACTAACATGAAGGCCATGATTTCATGCTGGTGGTTCCCAGACAAAGCTCTGGAAGTCTCTCTAGAGAGACTTAGGAAGTGGCTACAAGGGAGACACTTTCTAAGTTCACCCACTAGTTCTTGACCTGGAGCAAGTTACTCTCTCTGAGATTCAGGTCCTCCTCCATCCAGCAGGAATAACAGTAATACCCCAGTACAAGGGGTTCAACTGAGTTCATCATTATGAATCATTTCACCTGGCTCTCTCTCCTTCTTCAAGACTCACCTCAGGGACCACCTCCTCCAGGAAGCCTTCCTAGACATACCTACCTTCCTATCCACAGAGGCTAGTACTATACCCAGCACGCTTTAATTGTTCACTAAATATTTATCAAGCAAATGTTTAACAACGATTTTCCAAATAAAAGAGAGTCATTAGAACCTAAAAGTAGGAAGACAAACTATCAGAAGGGCAATGGTAGGGTCGATCTTTGGTAGAACAGGGAGACTGCCCAGGAAAACCCTCTCCCCACCAGCTCACAGTACAGAGATGGATGCCCGTATCAGCTGTTTATGGGCCGCTTCTGCCTGCTGACAAGGTTTTTAAGGAGGCCTTCCTGCCTGCCTGTGGTTGCTGGGCATGTGCAAACCTCAGTGAGGCAGCCTCGTTAGCTCATGCCTTGCGACAAGGTGGCACCGCAACAATAACTTCTGCCCTTGAAATAATTGGTGCCTAGAGAGTAAGTGTTTGGTCCAAGATAAAGCGCTGTGAGGTGGGCCCCCACCACCCCGGGGAGACAGGCCCAGGAGACCCAGCCTGCGCTCCGTCCTCGGCTCCCCCAGGGAAAGCGGCCTCAGTGTCTGGCCTTCAGCAACGTGTCTGGCCTTGGACCATTAACTTACACTGCACATGAAATACAGTAACAGACCTGAAATATTTGCTTAATTTATCTCTCTGCCCCTATCCCTTCGAGCAGTTTCTGATAGGATATGCAGAACACATTCTTCTCTCTGGAAGACAGAAACAAATCTTCGGGGAAATTATGAAAGTAAATAAAGCAGGAGTCACCCGGAGACCACAGCTAAACAAACACTCAACAAACCTAATTGATTCTCTAATATGGGAATTTGGCAGATTAATGGGGTTTAATGACAATTTTATGGATATATTTCCATAATTTCTTTCTAGTTAAGTGACTGACAAAATCTAATACCATAGCACCTGTTTATTCCTGAAAATGAACAAGCAGCGTGAAAAATAGTTCATGGAAGGTTCCAAACACACCCACCTGCCACAGCCAGGAATCCACAGACAGGGCAGAAAGGCCAACCCGGCAGGTGCACTGTGCACCAAGCCGTTTGAGCTTCCCACCAACCTGACACGGCGGGCAGCTGAAGGAACCAAAGCAGAGGTCAGAGGCTGTAGCCGGCGGAGTCGGGGGGTGAGGCCACCCTAAAGGGCACACTGTGGCGGCAAACAGGAGATGCCGTCCGCCGGGGAGACATGCACTCGTGTCCCAGGAAGCTCTTCATTTCCCTGGAAGTTCTGTTTTCCGGGTCACAGTAGCCCACACAGGGTGCTGACAGCAATGCTAGGGAATGTTTCAAGCACACCAGGGCTGGGGACATCAGAGAGGGGCTGCATAACGTGACTGTGATGACGCACACTGACTGAGGGCTGGGCATGGTGTGCGGCGAGCTTTTGCAAGCAGGCCACTCACTCAATTCCGACCAACCTACCAGGGAGTATCCGGAGCCCGGGTCCTTCACTGCTGGGCTGTATTGCCTCTTTGGGTGCTAAGAAACAACAAAACCAAACCCTGTGACTTTTGCCTCCATCACTGAAAAGATTCATGCTCTGCAGAAGCCCACCACCACCACCCAACCCAGTGAGGGCTGGGGTGAAGACCAGACCATTTGCACTGAAAAGAGAAGACCCCCAGCAATACCAGAGAGAAGCTTTGTGTAGGAGTTAAAAATCAGCCTTTTCAACCTTTAAATGGCTTCACTTTTGGAATGGTTTTTAATAAAGAATAAAGAAACCTCAAGATCTGCTAACCCTGGGAGAGTTTAACTTCTTTTCTGGACTATCTCGGAGGTCAACATTCCCTGAAAATCAACAGAATTCTTTCCAGTCTCCCAAAATTATCTATCCTGAAGTGAGTCTCACCCACCAAACTACAACTGAGCTGACTCATCTGCAAAGGCCTGGTTTCCGCACATGGGCTCTAAGGGGACTGCGGGATTCTCGCCCCTCTGCAGGCACCACGCATCATGAGGCTGCAGCAGAAACCCAGCAGCCTCTGGCCAGGTCCAGGGATGGCCAGGCCACAGAGTGGAAGGGGACAGTGTGCCAAGTGCAGCCCCAGTACGGGCCGACTCTTGTTACCTGTCCCCACAGCCCGAGGCTCTGCCTACCAGCCTACCACAACTGACCCTGCAGGTCCCTGCGGCAAGCACAAATGACTCAGGGAAGACCCTCATTACTCTGGGTCCTCTGCTGAAAAGGAGCTCGGGGCAGGCCTGGGCAAGGAGACCCACAAATGGACAAGGAGACCACTGAGGTCTGCAAGGACACTCACAGAGCCCCAACCCCACCTATGCCTGAGAGGTGCCTCGTCCCTCCGTGTCCACACTGTCCAGCCAGGAGAGCGCATCTGCAGGACACACAGCATTTCCTAGAAAAGGGAGCCTTGGAATTATAGTGTATTACTCCCGTTTTCAGGGATCAGGAGAAAGAGCTTTAAAATAGCTGGTCTTTGGAGTCTGACAGGGAGCATGGGGGGTGAGTGCCATGGCAGCCATTAGAGAGCACAGCACTCAGAACTTTAGAGGGCTCTTGAGAAGACTTAAGCACTGTTCTCAGCCCAAGAGCTGTGTGTCATGGGCAAATACCCAACCACGGATGGTCCGAACAACAGCTGGCGGGGAGCCAGGAAAAGGGTGGACCAAAGGGAAGAAAGTCAGTCCGCCTGCAGACCAGTCAGAATACTTCACACTGCCCAGCAGGATGCCCTTCCCCAGCCACTCCCAAACTCATCAGCAGGGTACACACTGGAAACCCCTCCCCAACCCACCACAAACAGCCTTTTTGCTGGAGCCATAATCTGTGCACAGATGCGGAGCAGAGCGAAGAGAGGCCCTGTCTCCCAGAAGAGGCTGTGAGCATCCCTGCACCAAACCCAACACATAGCCATGGGCTGGGAACCAAGGGCCATCCCCAGTGGTTCCAACAGACCCAGTCATCCGGGGAGGTGTGTGCCAATCCCATTCACAGCAACAGCTGCAGGAAAAGCAGTGGTGCTCAGAATGTGTGTGTGTCTTCATTGTTCCGACAAGGGTAAGGCACAGTCTGGTGTGTGGAAGTGGGGGAGGAGCTTGGCAAAGATTTGGTAAGAGCCAGCCACGTGCTGGCTTTACCTGCATCATCCTGTTTAGTCCTCAGAATGATCCCGTACAGCAGATACTATTAACATTGTTCTCATCTTAAAGTTTAGAAATTGAGGCTCAGAGAGGTTATGTAACTTGCTTAAGATCACACAGCTAGTCCAAGAAAAATCTGCTCTCCACACCCCTCCCCACCCCCACACTGCACTCTCACCTGACTCTGCTGGAGTCCCCACCTCTCTCCCTTTTAGGGGAAAGAAGAAGGGGTCTTCACCAAGAAAGGCTTCTACTCCACCTGAGACCTCAAGATTTGAGCCAGGTTTCCCTGGGAAGCAAGAGGCACCTGGAAACAGCACATTGGTTCGTGTTACCTCAGAGGCATTTCTGCCTCCCTCCCAAGGAGCTCTGAGGAGCCCAATCTGTTCATGAAGATTGCGCCTTGAGGCCAGCCCCCAGACCTGGGACGACAAGTGACAAGTGCGCTGCTATCACATCTGAGAGAAAACAGGCCTGTTTACTTCAGTTCCCCTGAGTCAAAGGGGATTTTCATCTGTTTTAATAGAAGCTATTGGGTTTCTCTTGGAAAAGCTTTTAGGAAAATGTACAACCATAGCAGATATTCTAGTTTGGTGAGATTACTATGCTTATAGGCATTATAACAAAACAGACTTGCACATATCCCCAAAAATGAATTTAAATTATGGAAGAAAGCATTTCTCAGGTTTGAATTTAGTCAGCATTTTTAAATGTCACTTTTTATTGACAACCATCTGGAGTGGGAATGAGGTGTGTTTTATGCCACTTGGCCAAGGTGATAGCTCGCCTGCACGATTCCATATTTGACTGTGATTAACTTTCCGTTAGCAAGCAGGAATGGAGGTGAAAACCCGGACAGCACTGGACACCCCATGGGAATGCTGGCCTCCCAAAAGCAGCCCAGGGGTCAGAACTCAGCCTGTGCCCCCAGGGATGACATTAAAAACATGGCTGAGTAAGGCAGCACTGTGAACTATGCTGTATCTCACCAAGTGGAGGGGGGAAAATGTCAGAACCCCAAGAGGAATTTCTAATGGAAATATGAAAAGTAAGAAAAAGCATATCTTTGGTAGCATCACCGCAGATCTAGGAAACGATTCTGAACCCTACAAGGCAGGCGAGAGACACGCACAGTTGTACCTGGAGGTTCTCCCACTGAATGTGAGCACAATCGTGTGCGTCCAGGCCGTTGTGGAACTAGTCAGCAGCACCACGGAGCTGGAGCAGGGACCTCAGGGAGGATCTAGAACAAGCCTGTTTCACAGGTGGACGCTACTCCAGAACCCTGCATCAGCTCACGCAGCCTCTGAACTGGAGCCACTGACACTGTCCCTTCCCCCTCATCCCATTTCCTCTTTGCTCTGTTTGATAAAGATGCTGCCACCCTAATTTTCAGCTACAGGGGACAAGGCAGAGGAGTGAGATGACTGCACAGGGGAGGAGACCCAGGGAGGGCTGGCAGTTCCGGCCCCGCCCTCCCAGGCTCCATCGCACCGCCGCTGCCTCCAGGAGCTAACCTGCCAGGCGGTGTGTGCCGGGACGGAAAAGCCACTCCAGCTTCGAGCATCATCCTAAGTTTCAAGCAGCTTGAAGCTCTTGGAAAACATTCCGTGATTTCAACAACATCTAACAACAGACATTTATTAATGTCTGCTGTGTGCCAGACATTGTTCTAGATGCTTGGAATAAAAATGTGAACAAAACAAAGATCCTTGGCTTTGTTGAATTCGTGTTCTAGCAGAGAGAAAAAAACAAACAATAAATGTGATTTCAAAAGCCTCTAATGTGTGGGAAAGGAGTAAGCGCTACAGAAAATGAAAACATGGCGCCAGGTAGGTGGGGAGGGAGATCCGGGAGGGGTGGGGGTGGGGTGCACTAGTAAGACTGCGATGCGAGGCCGCACTGACGAGGCCAGACCTGAGCTGCGACCCGTAGGAGGGGAGGGCGTTAATGAACCAAGCAGATATCGAGACTGGGCAAAGGTCCTGAGGTCTGGCCCAATTAGGGAACAGCCCGCGGGGCTGCAACGGAGTGAGGGAGAGAGGAGAAGGGCCCAGCTCAGAGAGCTGAGGGGAGGCCAGATGACGGCAAACCTGTAGGGCAGGGAGCGCTCGGCTGTCCCTCTGGGAGTCACGGTTTTCAGCAGAGGAGAGAAATGACCGGACATGTTTTAAAAGGACCAGTCTGGCTTCTGTACTAACCATGGACAGGGGTAGATGAAAGAGTGAGGATGCAAAGGCAGACGCAGGCAGACCAGTTGGAAGGAGTCTGCGCTAATCAGATCAGAGACACTAGCTCAAGCCAGAGTGGGTGCAACACAGTTGATGACCAGTATATCACTGAGCACATCGGCGCTCGCTAGAGTCCGGTCACAGAGTCACAAACTTGGATGCCCAATGGGGCCAAACTGGTGGATTCAGTGAACGAAGTAGGGCAGGCTCAAACGCAGGCGGGTGCAACAGAGCACAGAAGGGCGCCCCATGAAGCAGGCAGCCCTTCTGGAGCAGTGGTCCCCTGTCACCACATAGGACCGTGACCGGAAGGCTGTGTCTGAGGACTTCCCAGGAGAAACTGAAAATCCAGACACAGCAAGTTTTGAGTGACATCTCATTTTTTTTTAATGTGAACCACTAATTCCAAAAGCACTTTAAACATACTGTCCAGGTCAAACAAAACACAGCTGCAAGCTGAATTTACCCCATGGGTTTGTCATCTCTGGTGTACCTATGCTGCACTGTGCTGGTTTAATTAACCACTGAAAAACTAGCCCACTAACATCTGAAGAGTCACAATGCATCAGCACTATCCACCAGTCAGGTCTCCAGGCGCTTACGGATTTTTGTCTTCAGGAATACCCCATCGCTCACTTCAACTCTGGCTGCAAATGCAGGAAGCATTTAACAACAGCAGTAATACTCTCAATCAGTATTTAATAACTAGAAAAATAAAGATAACATAATCTCGTCAAAGATTGGGCGAGCCTATGTCACCTGTGGCACTAGAATAGGTCATCAGAAACCCCGCCTCCAGCCAGCTTGTTACAAAGTGACAGGCGCAGAGACCAGGAGTCCTGTTGAACGGAAGGGAGTTAATGTCTAAATCCATCACGGTGTGGGTCAAGGATGCAAAATCAACCTGAAATGATTTTGCAAGCATGCAACAGAAGGAACAGGGAAATCCTCTCATCAATCCCCTCATATAATTACTGACAACTCAAATAATGAGCTTATCTTAGCCCCATAAATCAGCTGAACTGCAAGTTATTAAGTGTAGGAAAGGGGAGAGAAGCTTGAGGTGTGCTTCGCTGCAGAAGGGCCAGGGGTCGGGGACAGAAAGCAAAGACAGCAGCTGTTCTGCATGTCTTCTCTGCTAGGAAGACAGGAGGTGCTCTTGGGGCAGCAAAGGGGCAAGTCCCAGCCACAGACACCACCGCCCCATTCATCGTGAACAAGCCAAGGAGCTGCCCCAACACCCACTGGGCCAAGGGGGCTCCTTCTGTGTCTCCCCCCGGGGGCCCTCTGAGACTCCAGACTGCACCCCCAGCTACCCAGGAAGGAGGACCAAGAGAAACAAGCCTGCTCACAAGACCCGGTTCCCGAGGGCAGAGGACAGAGAAAGGCCAGGCTAATTCCTTTCTCAGTTTAGCCAGATACATTTAAATTCCTACTTTGAGAGGACACGTCTTTGCACATCATTGGAAAACAAAACAAGGGACCCGCAGCTGTGATACGGATCAACCACATGCCTCCCCACACATGTGGCTACACAGCCCAGATGGCTAGTCACCCGCAGGCTTCCTGTAGCAGCCGAGCCCCAGACTCTCCCAGGTTCACCCGTCTGACCCCGTCGACTGTGAGCATGGAGAAAATGGCAGCCTTTGTGGCCATGCAGTTACCTGGCTTCACCAGCCCTGGATGCAGCGTCCCAGGCACCAGTCCTGGTCCCACTGAGAGGATGTCCACAGTCTGGGAGGCAAAATGAGGAGACATGGTCCCCACTCAGGGAGCCCAGCGCCCTACAGAGGAGACTCACCACAGACAAAAACCACCGCCCAGGGGCCAGGTATCCTGCAAAGGCTGCCCCTTCCCAGGATGGTCACGCTCAGGGACACAAAGAATTGGCATCAGCCCCTGGTTCCGTATGCCTGACCCTAACCCCGTGGGTGCTGAGACCAGGAGTGGGGAGGAGGGAGTTAATCCTGGGGCTGAGGAGCAGGTGAGCAAGGGCTCCATTGTGCAGCACAAAGGCAAGGGACACCAGCCCCACCCCCAGTCCTGGAGGCAGCCAACGTGGCTGGGGGTCTCGGCAGAATACCACTTTCTTGGCCACTGTACCTTGTCATCACCTCCAGGCTTAGCACTGAGTGCCAAAGACTGTCGCCATCAACAGAAAACCCATTTGGATTCAAAGTTTCTTCCCTTCTATGTAGAAGGCTTCCAAGGAGACAATCCTTCAGAATTAGAAAAAGCCAGGTAGGAGGTCATGGACACATGCCTGGCTCTGTGCTGGGGGCAATGCATGCGTTTCTCCACTGAAGTCTCCCAGGGAGGGTCTGGGAGCAGGTTCAGGTAGGTGCTAAGTGCATATCCCAGCTCTGCTGCCTTCTGGCTGAGGGACCTTGGGCCAGTGACTGACCCGAGCCTTAGTGTTCGCATCTGTGATGTGAAAATAGAAAAGGCACTTGCTGCGTAGGGCTGTTAACAGGATGAAATGAATTATTCAAGTAAGTGCTTCAATAGCCTAAGAGTGAATGTTAGCTACCAGGTTCTACTGTTGTATCAATTTTACAGTGAGGACACTGGAGCTCACTTAAAACAAAAACAAAGCCACGTAATTTACTTAAGGCCCAAAAGCTAGTAAGTGGCAGAGCCAGGTCTTGAATGGAGGTCTCACCCTTAACCACTGTGAAACATTAACAGCATCCCGGGATGCAGCTGAAATATGGTTGAAATAAACTCACAGAGAATTAACAGCTTAATTATATCAGTGAAATATGTACTGGAGCGGGACATAATTTCACGGTCTGGAAAAAGAGATAAAAGATCTTCACTTCAACTCCACGGCTTTCACTTTAAACCGCTCCTGTTCAAGGGGACCGGCAATGGCAGAGCGATCGATCTCTTCTGCTCTAGGAGATGACAACACTGTGCGTTTTCACTCTGAGCCAGATTTCACAACTGAGGAGAAACTTGGGAAGAGACGGGAGACAGAGAAAGGGCAGAAGCGACAGGCTTAACCCGGAGGGCAGGACAGCACAAAAAATGACACTGGGCCCGGGACCCCTGGTTCCTGCAGCCATTTACTGGCCAGTGTGCCGGGCCAGGGGAAGGGTGATCGAGAGAGAACTATTCAATGGTCCCACTCAATGACACTGACCCCAGGAGGCCTAGATCCTGTTTGGGTTCCTCTTCCCTCCTCGAGGACCTAGGGACAACCTGCAACAAAAAAGCACAAACACTACTTTCTTTGTTTTTAATCCTCATCCAAGGATATGTTTATTGATTTTTTAGAGAAAGGAAAGAAGAGGGAGGTGGGAGGGAGAGAGGTAGAGAGAGACAGACAGACAGACATCAATGTGAGAGGAAAACCTCCCATACACGCCCCAAGCAGGGATTGAACCCACAACTGGCAATCATTGGGTGTACAAGATGACATTCCAACCAACTAAGCCACCCAGCCAGGGCACAAACACTACTTTCTCGAGTCCGAACCCCAAGATAAAATACCAGTGACCCAGGCTAAACTACACAGAGAACTCTAACACCCAAGCTAACACGAAGAACCTCACCCGGCACCCCAACACTACACTGGATCTCAACACCTTCTGCTCTGCAAGAAAACAATGCATTGTCCACCCACCCTTGGCAGAGAACGTAGACACAGAGACTATGAGAGTATCTGAGGCATTCCCAGCCAAAGTCCTCCCGCCCGGGCACATGGCGCTGCGGCTCTGTGCCTGCTCACCCCTTCGCCCACCCCTCTCCCCTCACTAGCTCTGCGCCAGCCACACAGGCCACCCTGCTACCCCTCCAACCAGCCGAGGTCTCGCTACCGTGGAGCCTTTGCAAATGCCATTTCATCTCCCAGGAAGGTGAGGCTACTTCATCCTGATTTATTTCCTTCCTAGCACTCACCACTGTACGAAAACATAAGATTTATTTGTTTTCTGGCTTATTGTCTATTTTCTGTACTAGACCCTAAGTCCCATGAGGACAGAAGCCTTTTCTGTGTCATTCACTGCTGTTTCCAGCACTCAGCATGTATTACAGGAGGGAGAGTGGCTAGGTCTCCCCACTCCGGCATGAGGGAATGGGTCTGGCTACCAGACGGGAGAGAGTGAGGATGCAGAAAGGAGACAGACAGACAGAGATACACGGGGATGAATGTTGGGCTTCTTGTCACACGGCTCAACCAGGACGCTCAGCCCCCTGATGTCAAGGAAGAGAGGCCACACCCTCAGCTGTGACAGTTACCACCTCGTGAGTTCCACCCCTGAGACGCAACAGTTCCTAAGTAGCATTGACCTTGAAACACATCACTCTCTTCCTCAGGGATAAACAATTTGTCTTTGATTCTAACACATCTTTGGGAAAAAAAGTAAGAGAAGGAAGAGGGAAAGGCCTTAAGCTCCCAGCTTGGCCAATGTGTAAGAGGCTTACCCTCTCTAGGCCCACTTTATTTTTCAGACTGCATGACTTTTAAAGTCACTTGCAGCCCAGTCATTCTCTGATTTTATGTTATGGTAAAGGACACCAACCTCCATGGGCACTGATTCCCCGAGAAAGTGGAATAAGATGTCAAGGAAAGAACATGCCTTCTGGCATGAGACAGACGGGGGGACACCCCGGCTCTGCCACTTACTAGTGAGTGGCCTTGACCATGTGTCTTAGCCTCTCTAAGCTCAGCTTCCTCAACTGTTAAATGGGAGGCTGATTCCACCTCCCCCTGATTGGGTGGGAGGACAGGTCCCAGATCTGTGACTGATGATCCACTCATGTTCCAGGAGGGTCAGTCCCATCTCCTTCCCAACTCCGCCCCCAAACCACGCCTGAGACCATGGCCCCTCAGACTCCTGCAAGGGTCCTCATATAACCTCCAAATGTTGTGATGACCCACCCCCACTCCATCTAGGAAATGCCAGACCTGCTCCCCCACATCCTCACCCTCCAGGAGGAATTTTCCCTTTCTTCATTCAAACCAATCTGTGCTTCAAACCCAGTGGAGGAGGGCTGGACAGGGCCCTGGACTGAGGAAATGCTAGACCCACAGGCCATGGGTGGTAGAGAATGAAGCTGCACTGAGGACGCCAGCACAGGGCCCCCACACCTGTGCAGGGCCAGGCCGAAGGCCAGAGGACACCTGGAGGCAGCCATCCAGCCAGGGAAGCCAGGGCACAGCTGGCCTCACACCTCATGTCTGCCATGTCCTAGCTGTGTGAACCTCTGTTTCCCTTTCTGTGGAACAAAATGATAATAGCAGCTGCCTCGGGAGGGTTAAGATGATGGGTGTTCAGCATTTAGCACACACTAAATACCGCATGGCGAGCAGCTGCTCACGGGAGACTAGCCAGTGGGGCAGCAATTGCTGGGCTGGCAGCGTTAGTTCTGTCATGCTTGTTGGCGCTCCTCATCGAAAAGGCTGGAAGGATACATATGCAAGCGTCCCATTCCCTCGGTCACTCAGCACCTATGAAGTGCGAGGCTCGGTACAAAGTTCTGAGCAAACTTGCAGCCTGCCCCTTGGGAGCTATGGCCGAGTGGAAATGCGGTGAGCTCAGCTGGCTATTTGCCAGGAGCTCCTACGCTCCAGGCCAGGGCCAAGCACTGGGGGTGTGAAGAAGGGACCCCAGGTGAATCAGATCTGGATGGTCTGGCCGTGGACCATCAAGAGCCCTCCTCCATGCGGTCCCACAGCTGACCTGGGCCCCAGCTGCCCCTCAGGCCCCCAAAACTTCACTTCACCCCTCAGTTCCACTGCATGTCAAATCATTGCACCAAGACCTTTACTGCCTTTTCAAGACTTCCCATTTTATACCCTTATTACCCTGCTCCTGCTACTCAGCATTCACAGGCACTTCATCAAGGTGCTGTGCTGGTTTAGTGCCATGTCTCCCAGCCGATAGAGCTTCCCTTACCTGGGAACTGCACCACAGTGCTTGCTAGTGTTTAAGATCTTTCTGAGGTATCATTCCACTTGTTCCTGATGATAATTAGTTTTAAGAACTGATTAAGATGTGAGGAAGGACCAGCCTTTGGAAACTGATGGCCATGTAGGTTCAGGGTGACGACCAGGCCTTTTGAAGGATTGTGAGCAGCCTGGCTGCAGGAAGCCAGGGAAGACTGCTTTTTGGTAGCAGTCTCGGCAGCCGCACAGATCGCCGCTGTCGGGTTCTGTCATTGGTTCCACTATTCCCAACAAGTTCTGTTTTCTGCCCATTGGCTAATTGGCCAAGAAGGCACCTGTGCATGTTAACAGAGCCAAAAGGCATTAAACAGACTGAGCCCCACACAGCCTGGCGTGCATCACCAAGGGTGTGCGGGGCGAGACAGCCAGCTCTGATGCTGGTGTTCACAGCCACGAGCATAAGTTCAAGGTAGACAGGGAAAGTGCCTCACCGGCTCTCATAGGCACCACTCAGGGCATAGGTGGCCCGTGCACCCAGCAGAGCGGTCTCCTCTCCTGAGGCAACAATGAGGTATGGGGCTGGAGGTGAGGAGAGGGGAGCACCCTGTGGTGATGAGAACACCAAGTTTGGAGACACAAGAAAGAATGTTTCCTAGCATCCTGCTTTGGATTACACCCAGAATCAAGTCACAGATTTCTGTGCTCCTCAGTACTGGTGGCAGTGAAGCATCCAGGAGGAAGGTCTCTACCTGGCCCCTTTCAGTGGGCCTCGCTCGGTGCTGGGCCTGCTGAGGATCAGGGCAGCGTGGTCCCTGTCCGCCAAGTCCAGTGGGGGCACACGCCAGCACAAGAGAATGGAACAGGGCGCTGTGTGAGCAGCGGGCAAAGTTACTTAACCCAGAGAGGGATGCTGCCTCGGCTTCCCGGATGAAGGGGCCTCTGAGCCAGGGCCTGAAGGACGGGTCCCGGATTGCCCACAGAAAGAGGGGCAAGGATGTTCTCTGCTGAGCTGGGAAGGAAGACAAGTGCAGGGGAAGGAAGCCCTGGAAAATAAACCACAGTCAGCGCACACTCCGACCGTCTGTGCATCCTCACAGAAAGCTGCCCAGAACGCAGTGTTCAGTGGGAAAAAGTTACTTTTGAATACAATGTGTAAATCTGATTCTAGTTTTATAAAATCTTAAGAGTTCAATTCTGGGGGGTGCTATACCAAAACTTTACAGACATTATATTATTTAATCCTTTAGGGAAGCAGTAACTACTCTTCCCTCATTTTGTAATTGAGGACATTAGTTCAAAATTCTTTTCTCCTCAGACTATTCTGCTGAGTACAGAACTATACTGCTTCTCACAGGCCAGTGCAAGCTCTCTCAGTCTATCCTGAGTGCTTTATTTCCCAGGATTACAGTGCATTCTAAATATGAAGTCTCAAAGACAATTAAAATGCATATACCAACACTGATTCCCTCTGGCTTATGATTAGTAAAAAAAATAAACAGGCAAAAAAAACATACATATATACCATAATCCATGATTTTACTAATTTTACTAATTCCTCTTATTTCAAAAATGATTTTGACATTGAACATTTTTAATAAGTCAGCAACTAATAGGTGAGTGGAGAGATGGATGGTGTTTATGTCCACTTACGTGGGCAGTGCCAGCCAATCACGTCCTGCCTTCCTGGAGGTTTTTCTCTGCCACAGCCACTCGGGCCCAGCTCCTGGAAGGGGCTCTGTCCCACCTGAGCCCAAGGCGCAGCGCTCCCACCGAGGCCTCAGCTGCAGTCTGGGCCTCTCTGAAGCCACAACCCTTGGAGGGAGCCACATCTCGCCCAGATTTCACTGCCCCATGTGGAAATTGGCCTCCAGACAGACTTCAGTCACAAATGCCGCAGCAGACCTTCACCGCCCCCAATCCTGGAACTCCCAACCACCCGCTCTGGGCCTAGATCTGCTTTGCTAGACATTCCGTCTGTTGGTCACAAGGGTCCAATGAGTGTGTGGAAGACAAGAGGCTGCATTTACTCATCTCTGCACCCACTTCATTTTGTTTGTTATTGTTGTTTTTTCCAGCCATCACTCTTACTGCACCCTCATGTCCTCCCTAAATCCTGCCTCCAATTGGCCTGCAACCGAACTTTGAGCACCAGCAGGTACACAGCCCGTCACTGCCTCATGGTTCAAGGAGAAAACACCTAGATACAAACTGCAAGAAATGATTCCAAATGGAAAGAAAAAACAAAATATGTTTTGTCCAACTCATAACAGTATGAACAAATTCAACACAGAAGAGGAAAAAATTCACTCTAAGGGGCCAGGCAGGTTTGCCTCCCTGCTCATCCCTCCTGGGTCCCTCACAACCCAGTCGTGACCTCCAGCCCTCCCCCCCAGCAAGGCCCTGCCCGGGAGATCTCAGGCCAGTGTCTCCGGCGGTGAAAGACAGTGACCAAACATGCCTGTCCTTTGTCACTAACCACCTGTCTCATTTCCCCTTCTGCTGAGCCATCTGCGGGAAAATGCCAACATGTGCTGCAGGGAGAAAATGTATTTGCTAATTTATGTGCTGGGTAAATTCACTTATTCAGTAGAATAATAAAAATGTGACTGCTCACCACCCTTCGCTTCGAGAGTACAGACATCTTTATTAATGATTTTAAAACCTGAAGAAAACGGGAATGCTTGCTCTGTTTGCATTGCCCTAGATTAAATGGAAGACATTCTCTTGCTGGTGGCAAAACATCGAAAATACCCTTCAAGTCATGATTTAGTGCTGGAGAAATTTTATTAAATTGGGATGTGACCATGTGTCTAGCTATCAATTACATCACTGGGGGAAAAGAAAACAAGAGAGATTTACATTTTCAGTAATTCCTGCCATAAATGCTCTACATTCCTGGATGATGTTAGAAAATATTTTCCCAGACTTCATATTTTAACCCCTAAGGTTCAGAGCTTCAAATACTGATGTTCAGGTGCTAAACAGGGTAACAGATGACCCTCAACATTCCTTCCCCCACCATCACATGCACCAGAGGATATCACATCCTACCCCGCCCCACCGCCCCATGTGCTGTAACTTTGCTGACCGAAACCTGTTCCACCACAGACCTCCTGGATTCAGAATTTGGCCTGAATACACAAATAAACATTGAGTTAGGACCGGGAAAACATTTGGATTTGGGCACTAGCACAGTAACAAATAAGTAAACCAGAAGAGAAGATACAGGGTGATATTTCCAAGTTTTAATTACAGCATAAGAGTCATTTGGGGGGTCAAATTTCAAGTAGTAGAGGGCAAAAAGGTATTTGGGGATAAGTAGGTAGATACAGATTTATAAATAAATCCTGGATTAGGGTATAGGGTGAAACAGAGAGAAAGTCCCAAATCTTTTGAGCTTTCTATCATAAAAGTCAGTCCCTCCTTATAAGCGCCCAGATCCTTCTGAGTTCAGTCAGTGCTACTGGGAACCCTGTGGGCTGACTTTGTAAATATGATGGTGAGAGAGGAGAAATTCAACCCATGCATTTGTGTGGCTGCTAAAAGCTACTGGCTGAGAGGGAACTGTGAACTCCACAGGCCCAGGGTGGAGTAAGATGCACCAAAGGTAGCAGAAAGGGACCCTATGATGAGTACAAGGTGGCAGCTGGGTCTTATCTTCTCGTCCCACCCCCAATGTAGAAAATAGTGGAAACTACGTGGATCTCAACCATGAGACAGGCAGGCAACCACTACTGGGTCCAGAAAAGCCCTTCACCCATCTCCCCATGAGGACCAAGCCAGAAAGTCACAAACAGGAAATCTCTAACAGTCAATTGCCCAAATGAATCAAAGTCAAAATAAAGACCCTTGTTTTCTTAATCCAGAGTCTGGCAGCAAGTCCATTTTGTTTCCGGAAAAAAGAAAACCTTTTGCTGAATCACATCCACTTATTTCTCTTCTAATTCAACTGAATAAAAATACATTAGCTAGCACCCTTAATTGTTACTTTGGCAACCCTGAGAAATCATATATTCCTAAATACTCTAAAATATCAAGTAATCTTGTTAACTCTCAAAAACCTAGGCAGATAAAAACTATAAACTCAAACCTCCATGAATTCCAAGCATAAGAAAACCATGTGGAAGCACATCATAATCACTTGCTCAAAATTGGCAGTAAAGAGAAAAATCTTAAAAGCAGCCTGAGGAAAAATGGGTATGTTACATACAGAGGAACAAGGGAAAAGAAAAAAAAATGTTTGTTGATGAAAACAACATAATCAATTGAAAGAACCTATGCACCCCAATGTTCATAGTAGCATTATTTATCAGATATTGCCAAGTGCTGGAAACAGCCTAAGTGCCCATCAGTAAATGAATGGATCAAAAAACTGGTACATTTATACAATGGAATTCTATGCAGCAGAAAGAAAGAAGGAGCTCCTACTCTTCACGTCAACATGGATGGAAATGGAGATTATTATGCTAAGTGAAATAAGGCAGATGGTGAAAGACAAATACCATATGATCTCACCTATAAGTGGAACCTAATCAACAAAACAAATAAATGAGCAAAATAGAACCAGAGACATGGAAATAAAGAACAAACTGACAGTGACAAGAGGGGAGGGGAGACGGGGATAATGAGGAACAGAAGGGGAAGGGTGAAGGCAAGGAACATGTATAAAGGACCCATGGACAAAGACAATGGGGTGGCATGGATTGAATGTGGGAGGTGGGAGGAAAATGGGGACAACTGTAATTGAACAACAATAAAAAAGAGAAAACAACATAATCAAGAAAACAAAGATGCAATATCTTTAAAGTACTAAAAGAAAAATCTATCAACCTAGAATTCTATACCTAGCAAAAATATCTTTCAAATTTGAAATTGAAATAAAGATTGTTCAGACAAGCAAAAAATAAGAGAATTTCTCACCAGCAGACCTAAACTACAAAAAATGTTAAATACTTCAGGCAGGAGAAAAATTATGGCAGATAGAATACATCTCTACACAAAGACACAAAGAACTCTGGAAATAGTAACTACGTGGGCCATTGGAATCAACATTGTCATACATAATTGCCTTCTTTATTATAATTATCCTGTTAACAATATTTTAACTGTTTTAACTCTTGCCTGCATGGTATTGTTTTCTTTGATATTATTTTTGTAATGTCATTTATATATGTATATAGTTTTATATATTTTTTCATTTTCTTAATGAGGTCTTTCTAAACATCTTTGCTTACCTCAAGGTAATAAAAATTTTTCTCCTATGTTTTCTTCTAGGAGTTTTATAATTTTACATTTTATTTTTTAAAAGATTTTTATTTATTTCTTTTTAGAGAGAGGGGAAGGGAAGGAGAAAGAGGAGAGAAACATCAATGTGTGGTTGCTTCTTGCACACCCCCTACTGGGTACCTGGCCTACAACCCAGGGATGTGCCTTGACTAGGAATCGAACTGTCACCCCTTTGGTTCCCAGGCCGGCACTCGGTCCACTGAGCTACACCAACCAGGGCTGATATTTTATTTTTATGTTTAAGTGTAATCCACTTTAAGTTGTCTTTACCATGGTGTGAGGCATGGGTCAAGATTCGTATTTTTTCCATACAGATACCTGGTTGTTCTAACACTGTTAGTTAAAAAGTCTGCCCTTACCCCAGTGAACTCCTTAGCATGTTTGTTTTTAAAAAATCAAATGCTCATGTCTATGGGGGCCTATTCTGGACTCTGTACTGTTCCACTGATCTGTAAGTATAACTCAGCAATTATACTCCTAAATATTCACTCAAGAAAAATTAAAACATATGCTCACAAAAGATATGTACCTAAATGCCCAAGGTAACCTTATTATTATTAATAGGTAACCTTATTCTTTATAATAATAGGTAACCCTATTATTTATAATAGCCCCAAAGCTGGAAACAACCCAAATTTCCAGTGACAGGTGAATGGATAAACAAATTATGTTGTATCCATACAACTGAATTCTAGTCAGCAGTGAAAAATAATAAACTAATGACATACACAATAACATGAACAAATCTAAAAAAAATTGTGCTAAGAAAAAGAAGCCAGACATAGATTACACACTACACAATTTCCTCTACACGCAAAACTTACCTGCAGTGACAGAAAGCAGAACAGGTCTCCTGGGGCTGGGGAACTGTCTGCGAAGCAGAAACTTGTGGTGATGGAACTCACCTAAATCTTCATTGTGATGGCATTTACATGGGAGTGTACATTTGTTAAAGCTAAAACTGTACACTTAAAATTAGTACATTTTATTGCATGCAAATTATTCCCCAATAAATTGGTTTTTAAAAAGAAGTCTTCCCTGTTATGAGTATGGGCTTTCTATACTAAAAGTTCACCAAAGGAACTGTCTATGCTCATAAGTATGAAAGATCGTATTATAAAGATGCTCGGCTGCTCCCCATTTCTATCGACTAGTTCCACAATGCTTTCACAAGGCTAATATTTTAAACTAACACTTAAGATTGGACTTAGCACAATGAACGACTTTACCTACTAGAGACCCATTTATTACTGTAGTACTTATTGACCGTCCCTGGTTGTTTATTTTCTGGAGTCCCACGAAGCCATTGGTATGGCAAAAGACTCTGGTGCTGGAGACAGAGCAGAAATATTCAACACAGTGAAACTCCATGCTATAACATCTCCTGCTCACATGTCTGTCTTCCCATCTGTGCCACCACGCAACATCCTTCCCAACCTGCCCTGCAAGAGAGAATGACCTGGAATTCTGGTCATTCTTCAAATGAAATCTCCAAAAAAAGAAATATGTTTTGCCTCTTCAGAAGAAAACAGCAACTCTAATAATGTGGATGAATCACAGTACAGCACAGCACTACGAGTCCTGAGGCTTGCCGTGTGCGTACCCCAGCTTCCGAAGGCTCATGACGTGCCTACAACCTCTGCTTTAGCACGCCTGTATCACAGCTTCTTAGCTGGGAACTGCTCACCCCTAGCAGTGCCCTGCGTTCTGCCAGGGAGCATAGCAAACCACAAAATAACATGGTGTGTCTTTTCCTGGAGCATCAATTTTACATGGAAATTTAGAAAGGAGAAAATGTTTTTACGGTAAAAATAGTCATGCTATATTATGGAGGACAACTAGAAAGCAATGCTCAGGTAATTGCTTAACATTTTAAAAAGGCAATTCCAAGACATCTCCCACCTGCAATCGCTTCTTCAGGTTAAACTCCCAAATCCTTAAACCCCTTTTAGGTGTACATTTCCTGTTCCAAGTGAGAGCAAATCCCAGGGGAAAACAATGCTGCTAGAAGAGCCAGAGCGTGAGCAAAAGCACTGAACTCATGGGGATCAGAAAACCTAGCTCCTGGCATGTTTCTAGTCTTCCACCAACCCATTCTAGCCCAGCACTAGTGCAGAAGTCAGGGACCGGACCCAACATCTAGGGCTCCGACCCTGGCCTGGATGCATGTCCACATTACTACCTCAAAAGAAGTCACCATAGATAGGTTCTGCATCCACAAAACAGACAACAGCAGGGCCCAGCTTGCGCAGCACCATGCAGGTCAACTCCTAACCAATAGTGGGTGACCACTGCCCATGGCCGCTTCTGTTGTTTCGTGATTTTAATCTCTGTGCACTGTGGCATCTCCTTTTCCACATCAGTACAATCCGTTCAGTGACAGATCACTCATTGACCATTCGCTCTCAAATGCAGAGAGAGGGAACAAGAACTCTGGACACCCATGAGGATGCACAGCCTTTCAGGACCACTGACTCCAGGTGTGGTGGACTCCCTGGGAAGCAACTGACTTCTGCAAAACAAATAAGGGCCTTTTATGGCTGAACTTCAAAAAGGGACCTGAAGCTAGCTCTGGCTCCCGGTTTTACAGTGGAGATGAGCATAAGAACTAACTCGATCCTTCTCAACAAGCATAGGACTGGTTTATAACTCAGAGCGTCTACTTACATACTCACATATAACAGGAATATCCATGCTCAAGAGCCAACCAGCCACCCACAGAGGACACTTTGCGATGAGTGGGTCCTTCTCCCAGGAGACCAAAGCACTAGTCAGAAGTTTGCCTCATGTGTAAGGAACAAGAGCCGAGACCATGTCATGTTTTCAAGGGGTATTTCCAACTACAGCAGCCTGATGAATTGTCTCCTGCAGTGAGAATCATTCACTGGAAACGCCTTATGACATGTAACCTGGATTTCCTCAAACCTCATGGGTGTATAGGCCTTTCCCAGTGCTGCCCCTGCATGGCAGAAGTCTCACCCAGTAATTTCTAGGAATCCCTAGGAGTAAGATATACAAGCTCACAAATAATCCTTCCCCCTTGCTGCTGTGCTCTACCAAGCAACACCTTGAGAGTACTGGTATCTCTACGCAGGGAACAGCCACCAAGGGCTTTCGGGGCCACCAACCCAGAAAGGGTACCTGGTATAGTATGTCTGTGTGTGGCAGAGGGAACTAGCGGCCCCACAGAGTCACACCCCCTTCCACAGACCGGAAGTGTTGCTGGACAACGGCTGCAAGCCAAGGCCTTCATTTCCCAGCCTCCTTTGCATCAGGTGAGTAATCCTCATTAACAGAGTTTGCTGGAGTCAGGCTGTCCCCTCTGGACTGGATGATTGAAAGAAGTGGACCTGTATGCTCCCTGCTCTCTTTCGCCATTTACCACTGGGCTGTGTTGAGACGGTAAAATGCAATAGCCTGGTCCCTGCATGACTCTGCAGAGCAGAGCCTCTGCAAACCCACTGAGATTTGGGAGTTTACCACCTAGAGCAGCCAGAATCATCCCACCTAAAATGCACGCTGCTGCAGTGGAGAGGAGACAATAAGCAGGCCAGAGTTGCCGGCAAGAGCCAAGCTCTTCTTTCTCTCCCCTGTCTTCCCACACAGGTCAGCTCAGAGCCTGGTGGTCGTGGTGCCCCCGGGAGTCAAGGGGCCGCAGAGCAAGGGGACTCAGAGCTGTGGTCTCACTCCTACCCCTCCCCCCACCCACCCCCACTACCTCAGAACCCAGAAACAACTTAAGCCACCCTGGAAGGCAACTCTGAGGGCTAGTGAGCAAGTCCAGGCTGCCTGGCCCGGACACTGATTCCATGTCCGAAATAATCACTGTGGCAGGAGTTAACGGCCCCACAGTGCAGGGCCCAGAACTGTTCCACTTCTGTCCACTTTAGGGCTTTCCATGGACAAGACCAGCCATGACCTCATCACACACTGCTGCCTGGCTCCACCAGACACACCACCCTCCTTGCACCTGGGCTGCATTCAGCTGACAAGTGGGTCAGCACATGCGGGTGAGGGAGGGAGTGGGGAAGACTGTGGCAAAAGGGAAGTTGAGAAGGCAGGTTGGGTCCTGTGGTGACCTTTGGAGGTGTTAAGCAGGAGGATTCTAAGATGCATCCAGACCCCCACACAGAGCAGGCCCTCAATGAGTCCGTGTGGCCTCGTCAGTCAGCCCTCCTGCAGAACAGATGAAGAAACTGGGGCACAGAGAAAGGATGGGGCTTTCCCAGAGTCTTGCGGTCTGAGTCAGAGCAGAGGTTTAAACCCCGGGCTCAATGCACAGCTCAGTGCTTAGCCCATAATGACACCGAAGTCGCTCACCAAGCAATCAATGCAACCACAATCCAAAGAAGAGAATGAAACCTGAACTACAGAGACCAAAGGGCTACACTGAAGTCCTGGATTTGCCTTTAACCCACACAAGGCTGGGGCAGAAATCAAACATGGCTGCGTGTATACTGTGATCAGCGAAAGACCAGGGGGGCACCTGATCCCATTTGAGACGTAGCTGTTCCCAGGACAGCTGCGACATGTGCTCAGCTCCCGCGCACCCACCCTGATCAGGCCAAGGCCTCAGGAAGGCAGCAAAGCACTCCATAATGAGCAGTCACCGCTCTCCCCCAGGCAGCAGCGAACAGCGCTCGATGAAGGTGATAAACACGATACCAATCTTACCAGGCAGGCACGTGTTCAACATCGGGCACACAGAGACTCGGGCAGGTGATCTATCTCCGAAGGCGGCACTGCTGGCTAACTGATTTCTGCCAGCCACACATTTATGAAGAACTTAAATTGTGATTTGAATGCACTCACGGCATCACGTGGGCCTAGAGACAATCCATCATCCCAGCCCACACTCAGTCAGTGCCCAGAGAGCCGCGGCCTCGGGCAGGCGAGTCGGGCCCAGGAAGCCTTCCCACCACTCGCCTATTAAAGTGGTGTTCCAGCCACTTCCCTAATCACCTATTTTTTGCCCACGACATTTCCGGCCCAGTGCAAGGCCCTGGGGACTCTGCACTGATGAGGCACAGCCTCCTCTCCAGGAAGCTCACAGTCTAGTGAACTACACTAGCACGGCATTTTACAATCTCCTAGCAATTTCACTTAAGCCTTTATCCATCTTCCCTGGTGTTTTTATTATCATTGTATATGTCTTCCTCGGTCTGAGAAAAATCTGATGTAAAATTTGTTTCCAGTTAAAATTGGCAGAAGAGCCTAATTGCCCTCGTTTGGGCTCTAGAACCTGGAGTAGGGGGGAATGAAGCATGGACCCCTGGAGCGAGGTGCAGTGTGGCAGACTGCCGGGCGGCGGCACGCAGCCATTGCCAGCACCCTTCCCTTCCTGCTCTCAGGTGGAAGCTGAACAGCCAGCCATGGCCAGCCTCCCTTTCACGGCAGGGTCTCGTACAGCCTAGTTCCAGCCATGGCCATGTCTGCGGGAACCCGTGCCAGGGCGTCCAGGAGAGCTTTGCTTTGATTTTAAGAAGAGACAGTCCCAGCTGGCCGGGCCCTGTTTTTTCTCACTGTCTTCATCTCACGTACATGTGACGCTTGGAGCTGGCATAGCCCACTTGCAAACAGGAGGCATGAGCGAGCAAGAGGGAAAGACCCAGAGATGTTCTTGTTGATCCTGCTGAGCCGCCAAGACCATGACAGCCACTATATCCCTTCAGATGATTTATTAGTGAGAAACCCAAGCCCTGCTGTTCAAACCATTGCAGGAGAGGTTTCCTGTTACCTGCAGCCATGCAGTCCTGGAAAACATAGTTCAGGGATCGGCCAAGGACATGCCTTTCAACTTGACACACTTGGATTCATGTTCCAGCTCATCACTCACTGGCTACATGAGTCAAGGCAAGTTATTCAGTTCCTCGGAGTTGTTTGCATCTTCTGTGAAATGAAAATACTGCACATGCTGGCAGGAATGTGAGAAAGGTGCAGCCCCTAGGGCGCGTCCTCTAAAAATTAAACACAAAATCACCATATGATCCAGCAATTCCACTTGTAGGTATACGCCCAAAAGAATCGAAAGCAGGACTCAGATATTTGCACACCCACACTTACAGTGACACACCTCACAGTAGCCAAAGGTGGAAGCAACCGAAGTTCCATCGATGGATGACAGATGAACACAGTGTGCTGGGTTGCAGTGGAATACTACTCAGCCTTGAAAAGGAAGGAAATCCTGACACACGCTCCAACGTAGATGAACCTCGAAGACATCAGGCTAAGTGAAATAGGCCAGCCACAAAAGGACAAACACCATATGATTCTGTTCATCAGAGTTCCTTAGAGTTGTCAAATTTGCAGAGACAGAACGTAGAATGGTGCTTCCAGGGGCTGGTGGGAGAAGGAAACAGGGTTCCCATTCCACAAGATAAAAAGCTCTGGAGATGGTCGGTGACGTTGGTTTCTCCTGACGTGACTATGACTATGCTTAATGTCTCTAAACGGCATACTTCCAAAAGGCTAAAATTTGTTATATATATTTTAACACAATTTTAAACAATAACTTTTAATAAAAAGTTTTAATTTTAATGATGTTATTTATTTATGTTAGAGAGGGGAAGATAAGGAGAAAGAGAAAGAAAGAAACATCCATGTGCAAGAGAAACATTGATCACGTGCCTCACACACCCCCAAATGGGGACCTGGCCCACGCCCCAGGCGTATGCCTTGACTGGGAATCAAGCCAGTAACCTTTCACTTTGCAGGATAACACTCAACCCACTGAACCACACTGGTCAGTGCTTAAAAATAATTTTAGAAATTAAATAAGGAAACCCTTTTCATGAATTCATAGGTTGACAGGCTGACCATTACCCAGGGTCAAGTCCTTCAGTGGCTGCCCACTATGGCTTTGTCCCAGATCAGCATAGCTGAAAGGTGTTTCATTCATGCAGCAAGAGGGTGTGATTGCTTTGTCTGAGAAACCAAAGATGAGTCGACGGCTTCCGGCCCTGAGAAAGGAAGAAGATTCCACAAAGAGCCACATTGCAAGGTACAATGTAACACCTGCCCCAGAGAGAGGCAGAAACAGTGCAGTGTCTTCGGGGGTCTAAGCCACTGCACTTGGCTTTGGGATATGAGAAAAGTTCCAGAGAAGAGATGGCACTGGAGCTGGACTTGAAGAATGAGAACGTTTAATGGTAAAACACAAGGCGTTTTAAAGACGTGTCCAGCTGGCAATACCTCGATGTGAGCTGAGACGGCAAAGCCTCTCATCTGGGTGGACAAGTCGTGCATTGGGATGAGCAGGAAAGACAAGAGCCAGATGAAGCCCCACGCACCAGACAAGGAAGTAGTATTTTTACTTCATAAAGGAAGGCAGGAGATACAGATGCGTGTTTGATTCCGCAGCACCTAAGACTGTTCTAAGCACAAGTTCCCAAAAAGTGACAACTCGCCAAGTAGCCAACCACACCTAAGAGGCCTTCCGAGTGACAGGCACAGGTAATCGGGCCAGGCAGGCTCCACCTGGCCACCCAGGTCACCTCCCACATGCTGCTACTACCTGAGCTACATCTGAAAAACCACAACAAACTCCTCAAAATGCCTTCAGTTTACTGGTGGACTGTAGAGGGCAGTCCTAGCGCCCCTGGAAGCCTTCATCATGCATGCTCCCAGCAGGGGTTCCCCCCCACCAGACAGAGTGGGACTTCCCTTCTAAGGGAGCACTGCCTACCCTCGCCCTCCCCCAACTCCAAACCTGGTCACCTGGCTCCTTGAGGACATCTGCCCATGTCCTTCTCTGTCATGAAGGCAAGTGAACTAGCACAAACAATTGGGGGCGGGGGGCAGGAGAAAAATGAATAGAGAGAGCCAACGCAGAAAAATTATTTCAGTCCAATTTTAAGAAATTATTTCAAAGTTCTAATCACTCTAAGGGGTGAAACAATTCATGACAGGAATTGCAATTACCAAAGAAATGATCTGTTCTGCAACAGCGATTTTAGTGACATTTATAACACACCAGAAATCATGGCACTTAATTATCTGCGCTTACTGGGCCTACAGATGCCACACTGGAATCTAATTAAATAGATCCACCAAAACTGGCCAACTGCAGAAAAGTTGCCGAACCGTGCACTGGTTTTCAAAAGCAGTTCGTGAACAGCCTCCAAATAGGCAGTGAGTGATGATCTTTCTTCCCCAAGCGTCACTGGAATGAAGAGACATCTCTATATTGATGTTCGGTTCCTCACAACGGAATTTACTTCCACTCCTAAAACACCCCTCCCCCACTCCGATGACCTTCGGCAGGTCTCCAGGACAATGGGCAGCTCTCTCCCTACTCACCTCCCAGGTCGTAAGCCGCAGGACAGCAGACCCCAACAGGGTGGGTACAGATCCTCAAGTGCTTAAGAAAAGGAATTCTCGCCTCAATTTCTTAAAAATGTTAACTAGTCAAACACTAACAGCCTCAAGAGGTTCTGTAATTCCTGAAATATCAGTGGCTTGCTTGTTTAAATACCAAGTACGCCATGAGGACAAGATTCTAATTACAAAACTAATAAGTGCTCGAAGAAGAAAATACAGAAAACACATAAAAGTACAAAAAAAGAAAAGAAAGTTAAAACTGCCATCAACCACATACAATCACGATTAACACTGTGGTCTCTTTCCTTCCAACGTGTTTTCCAGGCACACGTCTCTCTCATCACAGTGTGACCCCGTCACCACCTCCCTCCCACTCATCACTGCGCACTAGGTGGAGAACGTTTCATGTGATTTGTCTAAACAATACCCTACTTCTGATCACAGCCTGTTCCCAAGTTTACAACTTTCATCAATAAACTGGATCACCGGCTTGTACATAAACCTGTATCTGCCTCTCTACTCCCTTTGGGGGGACTCTGAGAAAGTCGCTCCTGGGATGCGGCCCACTGACGTATGAGGCTCCCAATAAGACCAGCGATATCGCTTTAGCTCCGACTATGCCAGTCTGCATTTCCACCAATGGTGTAGTGAACAGCCCAAACTGAGAACTGTTTTTTCTTTCCAACCGCATTATTCAGTGTTCAGTGAGTGCCTCACCAAGTTTTCCTGTATGTTTCTCTTCGTTTTACATATTTGGATAAACTACTTTGCCCCCTGTTTTCAATTAATGTTACAATTAGGATTAGGATCTTAAAGGTTCTTTAAAAACAGAATTCTCTTAATGAACACATATAGGCCATCATATAAAATGTATTTCTTTAAGCAAGGAGAAAGGTGTTGAAAGGTTGAATACATTTTTCATGTTTATTAGGTATTTATTAGCTAATGAATTAGCTGTTAATTGCCTGCTTACATCCTTTGCTAGTTTTCCTACTAGGGTTTTAGCATTTGTATTTATTTATATATTAACAAAATTAACCTTTTGTTGCATGTTTTTCCAATTTCCTACCAGCATCTTAACTTCTTGGAGAAGTGTTTTGACTTCTAGAAATGTTAATTTCTTATAATCAGTCATTTTCCTCATTTAAAATTTTCTTTCTGTTGTGTCCCCTAATATCAGAGTCATGCACTATTTTTCCTAGTTTTTATTTGCTATGATGGTAATTTTTGCATTTAATTTAATGCAACCACAACTTATTTTGGTACATTGTGTGAGGATTGGCTGAAGTTAATTTAGAATTTATTAAATAATTTATCCTTTCCCTTCATCATGCACCAAATCCTCTTTCATATGACGCTTTTTTCAAGACTACGCTGTTCCATTCAACCGTATATTCCTGCACCAATAACTAAATGGTCTTAATCAGCATAGTTTGGGTACATTTTATATCTGGAATGCAAATCTCCTCTGATTATATATCATTATAATCATTTTCTTGGTAATTCCAGCCAGATTATTCTTCAAGAATTTGACACATTGCAAAAAAAAAAGAAAAAGAAGAAAGAAGCCCCCGCTGAGATGCTGACTGACTGCAACACGCTGAGATGATACACTGTTTTGGAGAGAAGGACATCTTTGTCCCCCCGAGGGAAAGTGGCAGCCCACGTCTCCATTTATTCTCATTTTCTTTCATGTGAGTCCATTTATGTGATTGTCTTCATATGGATTCTGCAACAATTCATGTTATGCTATTCCTGTGTGTTGTATACATTTTGACTAAGTAAACTACCAAGCAAGGAAGGCCTGAGATGATAGGACCAAGTTTCAAAGCCACATCATGAAAGATAACGCTTCTCATTCCAGGGCCTGACAAACGGGTCCACAAGCCCTGGTGCTAAAAAACTGGGCTGGTTGACCACATGGAAGACTCTCTTGTATTCACTGTCAATTTTTTATTTTCAAGAAAAATAAATCATCTTAAAAATTCCTGCAACTGTGTCTAGTAGCTCTGCTCACCGTGGTGCACTGCCCCCCCAACTAGCGAGGCCCCATCTCCCAGCACTCCCATGGAGAGGGCAAGGCCAAGCCAAGGTCTTCCCAGGAAGCTGCGGTTGTGAGCAGAACGGACGCTGGCCTCTGGAACTGCTCAGGATGGGGTCAGCCCTGACGGGCAGAGCAAAGGTGCCTTGAAATAGAAGAGATGACGGGTGTGTTGAGATGTCGCCCACACGCCACAACCCGCCCTCTAAAGTGTGCAGCTCTGTGGTCTATGCAAGTGCCGCCCAAAAGAAAAGCTACAGCCATTGTAAGATTTTTTTTAAGTTGTGGTGAGATACACATAACATGAATTTTATCACCTTAACTCATTTTAAGTGTACAGTTCAGTAGTGCTAAATATACTAACATTGTTATGCAACCAATCTCTGGGATCTTTTTATCTTGCAAAACTGAAACTCTCTCCCCCCCCTTACCGCCACTCCACTTTCAGTGTCTATGAGTCTGACTGCCCTGGGCACTCGTGTGGGCGGAACCACGCAGGCTTGTCCTTCTGGGACTGGCTCCATTCGCTTCACACAATGTCCTCCAGGTTTACCCACGCTGCCATGCACGTCAGGATTTCCCTCCTTTTTAAGGCTGACTGTATTGTATTTTTTTTTTTAAGAGAAGGAGGGAGGGAGCAGTGAAGAGAGACAGAAAAAGAGGAAGAGGGACAGCTGGGAGGTTCTTACACTAGTCCCAGCAAGCAATCATGGCGGCCTGCCCTGCAGCAGTGATGAGAAGATGGAGCCCAGGAGATGCATCCAGAATAGACTTTGGCTTAACACACTGTGTTTTAAGATACAATGGCAGTCCCCACTGATGGATTTGAACACTTCAGGAGAACACCGTGGCTGACTGAGACAGAGGGCTGCACAGGGAAGGCATATGACAGAGGGGTAGGTCCAAGTCAAGTAGCCCCCGGGAGCTTCTCCTAAACAACCCAAAGTGAGTCCCAAGGTGAGAGTGACTAGAGGCCAGGATGATGGCTATTCCCGGGGCCTAGAAGGAGGCCAGTCCAGAGTGGCAGTGGTCCAGCAACTCCAGGAGAGATACACTCAGGAGAATGGAACTGATGGACATTCCAGGTGCATCTGGATATCTTCAGAGGAGATTTTTAACTTGCAAAGGTTCAGGGATTAAATTACTGATATATCTGTATAAAACCAAGTAAACTTTAAAAGGCAGCAGAGAAAACAATAAGATGTGGAAGAAAGAGAGGAAACATGGTCTGCTGCCTGGTTAAACCATGGCGTGCTCAGGAGGGGGGAGACGGCGTCCCCGCTGGTGACACAGAATGAGGACACTCCCCTTGCATCAACGTGGAAACCCAAGACGTGCTGCAAAGTGGGAAAAAAAGCAAGAGGCAAAGTAGTGTGTTATAGCTGGCCACTCTCTCGTGAAAAGTGGGGGGAAGTGAGATACACACCGATTTTTGCTTTTCGTTCTTGCACTAGAACTGTAGGAGGACACACGCGTGCATGTGCACACACACAGAAACTAACAGAAGTGGTCACCTGGGGAGGCGACAGTGGAAATGGGGTGGAAACCAAACTTTCCATGGAGACTTTTCCTGAACGAGGTGAACGCACTGGCCAGTCCTTGAGGCTGAAATCCCAGACTGGTGCCCACGGGGTCAGGTTCCAGCGACACGCTTCCTGGCTGGCAGGTGGCTGTCTTCTCACCGTGCTCTCACGGGGCCGAGAGGGGAAGAGACCTCTCCTCTTCTTTTCAGACCACCAGTGCTATTGGATTAGGGCCCACCCTTATGACTTCATTAAATGTTAATCATCTCCTAAAAGCCCTGTCTCCAAATACCATATGTGGTGCATTGGGGTTAGGGCTTTAACACAGGAATTTTGGGGAGACACGATTCAGTCCACGCAGAAGGAAGGAGCGGTGCAGAGGGGAAGGGAAGGGAAGGGGGGAGGGAGGGAGTTTACATGGCCCATGAGTGTCACTACAGGGCAGATACGTACACCTCACTTTAGAAGAGTTCTCACTGAAGAGCAAAATCGAGATGGACAGGAAGGACCCGGTAATGGGGGCTCACACGCAGGATCTTCCAATACGTCAGGTTAACTCCCACACTTGGGTTAACTCCCGCTTCACCATCTTTTTAAATGCCCCTCCACCCTCTCCAAGCACCATCTCCTCGGCCTGTCTGCGCCTTTCCTCATGAGCAATCATCGTGCAGAACTCGGAATTGAATTTTGAATCTCAACCTCATTACAGTGAAGTATAGATATAAATGGAAATGGTGTAGTGCTTTGGTTCCCTGGAAGTTACAATTTATTTTTTTATACCTAAAGATGATCCCAGCTTTATTCTTATAACCTTCCATTTTATTCCCCCCCAAAGCCTACAGCCCCAAAAGGAAATTTCAGAAAGAAAAAAAAACCTATCTAATATGGAAAAAGAAAGATAAATGTCTTATGAAAATGACGCCTACTGACCCCGATCCTGCCGAGTGAACAAGCGAATCCTCGGGTGCGAATGAGGCACTTATTACCGCTGTTCAAGGCTCGGGAGGCTTCGTTTATCACATGCCTGTCGGAGAACACTAATAGTTCTGTAATAACCTGAAGAGCAAGGGAGTTTTCTAATGTGACAGCTGATCCTCGTTCACTTGGCTGAAAGTGGTTAGGCATTTGCCACATATATTCTGGACAGAAATAAGTGAGGCAAAATCCAATGTTCAACATCAGAGCACCTGAGAAGGTCCCTACCCAATGTTCGTCAGAAGACTGATGAGAGCTTTCCGACTATTTAGAATCTTGTTTTTCCATTTTCCCAGCCAACAGGAGACGCCTTGGAAGCATTTGCCACTGAGACACCTGAAGTGGCAGCCCAGGAGCATCAGAGGTATGAGGCGGGGGCTGCCTCAGCTTTGACCTCTGAGTCTCCTCAAGACACACACAGCCAAGGAAATCACCTCCTTTCTTCAGCCTTTCTCAGTTGCAATATAAAGGGCTTGAACCAAGGTTCTCCTCGACTCCCAAAGTCTGTCATTCTAACTCTTATCAAATAGTACTACTTAGTAAAATAAATCCAATCAGCAGTCTCAGCCACCCGCCAGGCTTAAAGCTCTGCTCACCACAGGCTGGGGAGCAATGCGTGTTTGCAGGAGGACACAGGCACAGGAAGGAAATGGAGACGCGGCTCGTAGCACAGCTTTGTGATCACCTCAGAGGCTCTGACCTTGGGCTCTGGTCACACAAGGCTGGCAGCTGTGTCTTCAGTGGCATGGATGGCAATGCCAATCCACTGTGCACAGACCATTGACTCCTGGGGGATCATTAGCAAGAAAGCACAGAGCCACCCTGGTGACAAAAGAAAATCTATGAGCAAGAGGCCTCAAACAAAGGAAATGCGTCTGCCTCAGTGTTAAGACATTGGCTTTTGAAAGGATACTCACTCCAGGTCTCGGGAAAAGCAGTTACCTATCACAGCTCGGCAGCCGCAGAGCCAGGAAGCACACTCCCTGCAGGAAGGAAGGGCCCCGAGAGCTGCGCCTAAAGGCCACGAGCTGTTCAGTGGCATCACAATTTCCCGAGTCTCAGAAGAAGCCTCAGATGACCTCAAAAGAAGCAAAAGAACAAAGGTTTGTCGTGGATGGGTCTGGAGTGCTCACTTCCTGATGATGTTCCTGCGTGCCACAGTCCGCTGCTCCCCACAGGAGAGCAGGGCCTCTGCACAAACGGCTTTGACCCTCTGGGATCTTTCAACCAGTTACTTCTTAAACAGCCTTGCTAGGGTGTTTAAAAACACTAAACCAACCCCTCCCCCCCCCAAAAAAAAATAGATTCGGGCCAAGGAGACTCTAACTGGATGAGATACCAGCCCACAGCCAATGAGGGAAGACCAGAGAACAGCTGGGACAGTCAGAGGGGTTGGGTCCGAGTCCCTCACTTACTACTTATTATCCATGGATCTTGGGCAAGTGGCTAACTTCCCACAGGATAGTGTCTCCGCCAGCAAAATGAAGGTAGTGGTGTTTCCTAACAACTCACCGAGTTGTGCCAAGAGGCAGATAATATAATAAACATGCAATGCTCAAATACGTTACATTACACACAGTAGGTGCTGAGTAAAGGTTGGGCACAGGTGTGCACCCACACTCACAGAAACTAAGGACCCCCACAAACACTTCCCAACACTGTGAGGCAACTCCAACACCAGGACCTTGGATAAAAGCTGATCCATCATGTGCACTCAAGGAAGAAAAAAATAAAGAGGCACTTGCCAACAGGAAGAAAACACAGAACTAATCACAGTGGGCCCTCGGCGTCTTGCACCCGAAAGAAAATGGGTTTGTTGCTAGGCTCCTTTTCTGGCCACAATTCGTGGTGCAATTAGATCGCTGGCATTGCTTCCCGTGCTCCATTTTCAACAGCCTCCTCATCCAGGTCTCCACCACGTGGCCTGCCCGGGGGGCAGCCAAGAAAGGAGGTCACAGCACCCCTCAGACTTGCACCTGCAGTGATCGAGTTCCCTGAGCGTGACTTCTGCCCCACTGCTGAGGTCACCCGAAGGAGGAGGGTTTCTCTGGACTCTGGTGCCACCCTCTCTACTGCAACCACAGTGTCGTGAGACAGAAAAGAGCACAGGCTTTGACACAAGGCAGACCCACCACTCTGCTTGGACAACTAACCTTGGACCTGTTATTTAAACCCTGAGCCCGTAAATTGTGGCTGATGCCACCCACCTGCAAGGCTGCTGCAGGTCTAAAGAGTCAGCCACATGAAGTGCCCACTACAGTGCCTCAGTGACCCAAGCAAGACCTTAAATTACTGCTAACGGCTACTCTTGCCATGCCCTTAGACTCCCTCGTGCCTCTCCTGTAGTCCTTCCCAGTGTCCCTTGTAAACCGAGCTTTCCATACCCTCCCCCGCTTCTGCTCCGGAGTCCATGCAGCTTGGTCCTTGACATCCTCTCCTCCTTTAATACACTCTCCCCTGCACGGTCACATCCACACCGGTGGCTTCAAAGGTCACCCACAGCCTGATGACTCCCAGATGACCGGGGCAAGCTCGGTCTTCCCTTCTGGACCCCGGACCACTGTTGCCAGCCCCAAACCTGACTTCTCTATCTGGCTGCACCATATGGCCTAAACCGTGTGTCCAACACGAACCTCGGTAGCACCCCACCAAGCCTGTTCTCACTCAGTTCCCCTGAGCTCCCCCTCGTCATAGGTTCACAGTGTCCTGTGGTCTGTACCTTCTGGCCAGTTTTCCCATTACTATGCTCTCCCCCAATCTCATTACTGCTGCTTACCGAAGTTCAGTATCACTCACCTGGCCTCCAGGCATGCTCCCTGCCCCACCATCCTCTCCACTGCCTCCTGAATCATCTCCCCACCTTGAAATCTCACCCTGCCTCTCTGATGGTAACATCCTGCAGTGGGTCTCATCGCCTACAAGTAGGATGGAGAACCCATTTATTATCAAACCTGGACACTTGTACAATGAAAGAGGGCACTATTTGTGATCACGCCAAGCTAACAGGCATAAACTCGGCTGTCCCAGGCAAACTGAGAAGTACAGTCCCCCTCCCTGTGAAGGGTGAGCCTCAGCCCAGTCCAGCAGGGCCTTCACAATCCAGCTCCTGCCTGAGAATGGACATCGCCTCTCATCCTCCCTCAAACACCACCTGCTTGAGCCCGCGGACTTCCCCACCTCCTCAAAGGTGTCTTCTCTTCCCCACCTCGCACACTCCGCTCCCCGCTCCTGCTGTCCAGCAGGGAAGTGCCTACGGTTGCCACTCCCATGTTCTCTTCTCCGTGGTGCCCTCCCTGCTCCCTCAGACACAGGGTTCCTCCATGCCTTCCACACACCTCTGTCTGGGCGCTTATCACATGGGCTCCACCTGCACGCTCCTACTGGACTCAGGCATCTGGTGCAGAGTGCAGTGCAGCGCAGCTATCCACGCTTCACCAAATAAATGTGTGCACATCCAACCAACGGCCTCCTCTCGTCGTTCTGAGTTCAGGTGGATTGGGGGTCCTGAGCCACAGCAGGGGTGACAGACTGACCTGGGCCCACTAGGATCAAGCCACTAAGCCCGGCCACTGAGGAAGTCAACCTCGGACCTTTCCAACAAGCTTGTGGGAAGCAGCCAGAACTCCAGCTCTTCTCTGGGAGGCTCCCCTCATCCCTGAACAGTCAAGTGCCAAGAGCAGTCAGCCTTACTCTGCCCCAGAGGAGACCCAGAGAGAAGAGGAGACCACAGCCACAGGAATGCGGAGGGGGTGAGTGCTGAGGGGGCATGCCCACAGGACTGTGGCCCCACCCTAGGAGGGGGCCAGGTCTCAGGGCCTGGAAGGTCACTCATTTATTCTTATCTCTCTCCCTTCCTTCCGCTAACCATCCTCCTCCCGGCCTCCTGGCAGGTACCAAATGGCCCCCTCCCAGCTCCCAGGCCCACAGGACAGACCCAGCAACCCAAGTTTCTCTCCCAGTTCCTAGTTCAAGTTCCTAGGAATTTGGCTCTGACCATCCCAGCCTGGGTCAGGAGCCCATTCTTGGCTCAAGCAACTGCAGATATCAGGCAGGATGTTTCAAGCCAGAGCAGCCAGTGAGTGTCTCGCTGCCACAGGAGGTGGGGAGCCAGGTGGAGTGGTAGGGCTCGCCGTGAGTTAGGTGACAGCACCCAAGGAAACGCTGCGGCCCACGCCCAGCCAAGACAGTCTGCTTTCCCCTCCTCTCTCCACATTCCCTTACCCCTAATCGATGATTTGTCCTCTGTCAAGCTGTCTTCATGAATTTTCTGCCCATTCTTCAGAACCGAGACCAAATCTCAACTCATCACAAAGCCTTGAGGGGCTGATTCTGTCTGGTTACAAAACACTTCACATTGCTTAAGGAAGCTGCATTCTGTTTGTGATTATACTTTTTCATCAACCCTGAGAAAGCTCAGCTTAAATTGGCTACCGCCAGACTCACAGGGCCCCTCCTGCGTGCTGGTCATGAGCTGGAGGCTGCAGGAGGGCGTCGGGAAGCTGAGACCTTACAGGGCATAACCTGCAAGGTCTCTGAAGAGCATCACACACAAGGGACAGCGTAAAGGTCAGAGCGAGTCAAAGGGGAGCAAACATTCAGTCCCAAGAAAGGTTCATTCAAGGGCAATTTTTTCCTATTATAGAAGTTTTCCATTTTCTAAATGATTGGACCCAGCAATCCCCTGAGAGCCAGCTCCTTGGAATCATTAAGTTCAAAAGATGATTTCTGCACATGGCATCCGAGGAGTGTCTCCAGGGTCCAGGGGAGGCAAGCCCAGAGGACTGCAAACATGGGGAACAGTGACTTCTCACCACTGACAGACAGACTGTGCTTGGACATGGATGGCGCTCAGTACCTGGCACTAAATAGTCTGATAGATTCCAAGAGGGTACACCAAGGAATGCAAGCAGCCCACAATACACATTGGGACTGAGGCCTAGTTCTGGCTCCATTATTGTCACTTCCCTAGTGAGGAACCCCAAATCCTGTGTGACAGCCTTTCAGAGATTAACTTTCAGAGATCCCTTCCAGAACTAAAATTCTGCATTCTACCTTCAATTATGTATACACAGGCTCCACAAGATCCCTCCCAACTTAACATGTCACATCAAAAACTGGTGCCAGGCATTTAGCAGCAGTAAAAATTCAAATTGTGCAGAAAAAATAGATACATGTTATCTTTTGGGGAGATGGAGGTAACCAAAGACTTTTTTTCCTGCTGTACCTTGCATAAATTTATTAACAGCAAAGTCACAGCAATTAAACCAAACCCTGTGACACAGCTAACGGATGCAGCAGCAGAAAATGACGCAGCGTTTGCATCTCCGGAGAGAGACTGGGCCAGGAAGAAACACAGCATCGGTCGGGCCCAGTGATGACCAGCAGCAACCCCCGGGAGGCCCAGACAGGCAGGCGGTCTTCCCTTTGATCTCTGCAGGCTGCCGTGGGCGAGAGATCCCAAAGACAGACTCACCTGGGTTCTGAGGGCTTCCCACAGGAGGCAGGTGTGTGAGAGGCTCAGTAAGAGAAGACTGGGAATGTGCCCGGATGAGGGGAGACAGGAAAGATGGGCCCAGGTCAGTATGGCTTAGAGACTGAAAAGGGTAATGGTGTTTGATTCATTGTGATTTAAAAAAAAACCTGCACCCAATATTTGCCATCTTAACTATTTTTAAGTGCGCAGCTCAGCGGTGTCACATACCTTCACATTGCACAGTGCAGATACCCAGAACTCTCCGTCCCCCTGAACCCAAGTTCTGCACCCCTGAAACGGTAACTCCCAGCTCCCCCTCCCCTTCCCCAGCTCCCCGCTGCCATCTGCTTTCCCTCCGTAGGGGTCTGACTGCTCAGGTGCCTCAGACAAGTGGACTCATACAGTGCTGGTGCTTTTTGTGAGTGGCTTTTTCACTTAGTGGGCCTCCGAGTTTTATCCATGTAGTAGCATGTGCCGGGACTGCCTTCCTTTCTGAGACCGAACACTATTCTACCGTATGCACAGCGCCCATTCTGTCTAGCTCTTCATCTGATGATGGGCACCTGAGCAGCTCCCGCCTCACGGCTGCTTTGACCAATCCTGGATTAGATCCTGGGTATACACAGGTGGCAGTAATTCTTGTAAGTAGGTTCTCATAAATGGAATGCTTGTTTTGAACCAGAAGGTCGGCCTCATTTTTCTTAATGTTTCCTAATATAAACTACCCTCCTCGCCTGAATGGGGGGGGGGGGGGATGATGTCCGCACTGAAGGGGCGGAGCTTCCAGAGAGGCGTCATCACCTGCACAGGCCAACCACAGCCCAGCAGCATGGCGCCAGCCGCTCCGTAAGCCAGCAGGCCCCCAATCGGTGCTTTTGTTTGCTTGTACAAAGAAACTCCTTTAAACATCAAAAACCAAAAATCTTTAAAATGTACACAGAGACAAAAAGCTACTAGTAATTCTAAGCTGTTTTTAAATAAGCTGGTATCGCATTACATCCACAGATATAATAACCACTAAGCTATACATAAACAACATAAGCAAAGCTTGACAGGCACATGGAGCCTCAGACTTGAAGTCATCCCATAGATGGCACGCCCACCATCACCCCAGCCACCACCTCGCCAAGTATCTAAGGTCCACGGTGGGGGTGCCCCCCATACCATCCCAACCCACCCATGCAGACATCTGCGAGCCCGTCACCCACACGTGCTGGAGAAATGACAAGGATTCAGTGTGTGCCTGCAGACAATCCCTAAATGAACGTAACCCCCCTCTGCTAGGCCAGCCAGAAACAGGAACAACTCTGAGGTATATAGAATATAATCTGGTTAAGCTCAAAAGCCCAGCAGTCTGATGCCTGGTTTTCCGTGATATTCAGACTCAGACTCTAATGTCAAGCAGACCTTAAGCACTGACATTAAAAATATAAACACAAGTGTGCTGGACCTGCCGACCTCACGCGGGTGCGCACTCGCTCCGAGAGCAGGCGGTGCCCACCCGTCCTTGCAGATAACCCTGACCAGAAGAGGCCTGGCGGTCCCTTCAGGTCTGGGCGGGGAACTGCACCAAAGAATTCCACTGAAGGGCCACCCCGGAGATGCCCGCACACCTGCCGGGCCACCCGAGCCCTCCTCACCCGGGTCATGGAGCTAGGGCTCCGCAGGCCCCCTTCCACTCAGCGCAGCTACCAGAAGAAACCAAAATACAGCGAAGTTAATGCACAAGTGAAAAAAACAGGTGTGTTTTTTGCATGTTTTTTAATTGTACTCATGAGATTCCTTGAACTTTAAGATTTTAAATTTTCAAACAGCAGTATATTTACAAATCTATTTTTCCTATCAGTCAATGTGAACTGCTGACTCAGAATTAATTCAATGACAGGTTTCAGATTCCAAAATAGGTTCTCTGTTGTTCTGACGTTCACAAATTCAGCAGACACTTTATACAAACACCTCCTGAAATGCGCAACTGCCCTGCTTTCTAGCCCCTCCCAGTGTCCCTCCTGCAGGTCAGGCAGGGCCCCACTCAGAAGAGTTGGCACCTGGGGAGGAAGGTCCAATGTTCAGCGGGGATCTGGCCTGAGGCCTGGTTCTACTGAGCTGTCAGCTGGGTGCCCAGAGAGACAAGACAGCCCCTTCCATTGGGATACCCACCTCTCCTCCACCAGTGCGCAACCTTCTGCCGCCCACAGGCCCTGCTCTGGGCACTGGAGCAGCCAAGAAGCCATGAAGACAGCTCTTACCCCCTGGGTGCTGGGAACCGCCCTGCCTGGTTTCAGAAGCTGTAACCCCCCCACCTCCACCCCGTCCTACCATGGCTAAGGCTGAGTGAGAGACCTTGGGACCTTAAGCCACTAAGGAGACAAAGCTTATCTCCCTAGCAGGGGCACTGCCTCTGCCCCTTTTACTTCCCCCTGCTTGGCCCTGAGCCTGGCTGGTTAGCCAATGACAGGTAAGATTCCTCAATGGAGGGACGACCTAAGACAGGTATGGTCACAGGGGCCCTCAGGGAAGGACTTGGGGGGCTATAGCAAAATGGGATAATGGACCCTCGCCCGTTGGCTTTGACATAGCCTGAGTCCTCATTCTGTCTGCGAGAAGTCTCCTAATCTCTTAGCTGCCTTACATCCCCTGCCTGACTTAAGCCTGAAACAATGACAGAGGGTGGTGCAGTCCTGTGCTGGAAAGGGCGGGTTCCCGGAGCAATCAGGCCTAAGAAAGAATACATAAAATCTTGTGAAACCTGCTTTGCTATGAATGCTCTCAGTTTTCTCATAAAGGTACAAGCATGATATGAGTTTGTTTCCCAAAGTTTTGTAGCCCTTTAGCTAACTGACCCTGACTCAGAATAAGCTCTCAGAGTTCTTTGTATGCTATCTATTGTTTGATCCTTACTGCCTGACAATGATGGATGCGCTTTACCTATATTCCTGTGCAAACTGAACCCAATAAAAGCCCATTGAGGAAAAGGCTCCTGGCCCTTCTTTGAGAGATCAGCCACCTTTCCTCCTCAAGCAGATCATGTTTTGGTAGACTTATTCTCATCCATGGCAGCCAGGGGGGCACTGTGGGCGGAGCCCCCCCATACCCCAGGATGTCTGCAGGACCAGGGACCCTGGGGCTCCCTCCAGCCTGCTGGCTGGTCACAGTCCTCAAACTGGAACATGATTTCTCAGCTGACCCCAAGGCCCAAGAATCTACCCAGTGAGACAAAAACATGCCCTCCTTGGCCAGTCTGTTAGAGGTGGGCTCCACCTGACCATAATGTTAACCCCAGAACAGCCTCCACCCCACCCCGCCCCACCTCTCGACCCTGCGTTAAAAAACCAGTGTATTCCCTCGGAAGTCAGCATTAACATTAGTTCTGCTACAAGTTCTTTAAACAATCATGAGCAGCCTGACTACCTGTGATTCCACGGCCAGCGAAGAGGGCAGCACGCCAGGGAGAGACAGACCCAGCCACTGGGGGCTGTGGGGTTTCAGAGCCTCCAGCCTCTGTGAGGCTCAGCTTTCTCATGTGGAAAATGAGTGATGCTGTCCACATCCCAGGATTAAATAAGGGAGCGCTCATACTCTCCAGAAGAATGTGTCTGACACAGACATGACAGACAACGCCCCCCCCCACACACACAAAAGAGGTTAGTGTCTTCTCCCCTCAATGCACAAACGCCCAAGGAATCTTTAAGCAATATGCTTGGCAGCAGCGGGGATGGCGGGGGGGGGGGGGGGGGGGGGGGGGGGGGGGCCAGAGGGCAAACAAACTAGAACCTTCTAAAGTCTCTTCAGCTTTAATAATTTTCATTAAATTTGCAAATGAGGCAAATACCCAAAGACTTCCGGCTCCCAACCTGTGCCCTGAGGACCTACTCAAGTCAGATAAGTGCTTATCACCAGTCACTAGGATAGAACGGGCACAGGTCCACAGGCGAGAGCTGTGCCTCTTGCCCGGATCCTGCCCCTGCAGTGTCGGCATGGTGAACGCTGGCCTGCTCTAGGCCTGTGCACAGGCGCCCCTAGGCCTGGGGGCGGGGCACAGGAGGCCAGGAAGAGTGTGGTGTCCACAGGCCTTCCAGCACCTCCAGTTCAATCAGGGATGACTTCGTGGGTGAGTAACCTGTGCGCTCACATAGGGCCCCACACTTAGAGGCACCCTACTCTACTGTCAACATCTTGAAAGTCTACATTTTTGAACAGGGTGTGCATTGAATTTTCCCTGGGCCCCACAAGTTACACAGACAGTCCCGAGCTCCACAACTCCCGGCTTTTCTCCCAAGCCTGCTCTCCCTGTTCCTGACCGTGGCACCACTATCTTCCCCACTATCTGGGCTTGAACTCATAAACCCTCTCCACTCACGAGCCCCCAACACTGAAAGCTGCCAGGTGCTGTCAGTACTTTGCATACATCAGTATCTTCCTTTCCACCCCCACTACGGCTTCTCCTCCTCTCTCACCTGGACTAATAAAACACCCTCCCAATGCTGTCCAATTTCTCTGGGCTCTTCTGTCACTCACCTACCCTGCCTGTGCATGCCAGATGAGTCTCACCAAGGCCAAGTCATCCCAGCATTCTCCTGCTCACAGCCAAGTCATATACCCCCACCCTGGCCCCTTCTAGGATCAGACCCACCCTGTCCAGGACTCTTAAACCTTTTAGGAAGGTCACAGGCCAGGGACTAGACCCCCTCTCCCTCCTTGGTCCTTATTCTACAACAGAACAGCACCCTCCTTCTGATTTATGTACCATTCTTGTTTTAAGGGATGATCCCTGCAGTCAAAGTCCATGCACGATCCACTCCACCTCTGCTTACCCCAAGCATGCCAGCACAATGAGGAATTTTTTTAAAGTTACTTCCCACAATGCTCATGTTTGCTGTGGCCCCAAGTTCACATCTCTGCCTTGCAGGGGTGAACACAGTGTTGTCACAGGACTTTTCACTAAGTATTCAATTCTGCAGGACATTTGTCACCTCCTTTCCTTTTTCCTTCTTTTAGTGACAAGAAACAGAGAAATGTAAGAGAGCTTTACTGATCCTGCTAATGTGCTTTCCCCCCCAACACTCCCTGAAATCTATTCTTCACTTGGATATTCACCAGGCCTCATTTTGGTGAGCCTCTTCCCCTTGATCTGTGTGGAGACAAAAAATGGGTTCAGCCCATTCAGGCTGCGTCCAGTCCTGCTTGTAGGTTTTAGGCCCCCACTGGAAACCGTAACCCTGCTGCAGCACGTCATCTCCGGTTTGTATGAAGTGCTGCCTGCAGAACCCACTGATTTGCTTCATCCACTGATCTTAGTCTCCTTCGGTAAGTCCTGTAACTTTTTCACTCAGTAAATATGCACATATGTTTTCTAGTTCTAGAGGTTACAATAACTTCAGACACTGAACTTTAGGCCACTAACCAATTGAGAACCTTGAACTTGTTCTGTACAAACGAACCCATACATAATGACCTACACTTGCCGCACATGATCTCACCGCCACATGCCCTCTGTGTTCTCATCACAACAATGGTGTTCTTGTTAGATGAACTTTCTGCCAAGGAAACATATTTTTGTATTAATTCTGCTGGCTTATTGTTGCACAGAAAAAAATTAAAAATTAAATATTCTACCAAATTATTATGAAGCTGTCATTCTGAAAGGGTAGGCCTTGTTAAATCCCAAGTGATTCAGTTATTCTTTCTCCCACCTGGGTTGGCCACAGCCTACTGCCACTTAGGAACAGAATAAAAGTGGTCTTGAGGTGAAGGTTTAAAACATAATCGTTTTGAAGACTTCACCCTTTTTAATTTGTATGTGCCTAGCAAACATCTAATAACGAGACTATAATATGCATGGCTGACACGCCCTACCCAATAGTTACATAATAATTCCCAGTTCATAAGGAAAGCAAAATTCCCAGGAGATAGTGCCTACGGCGGCATTTATATTATTATGACTAGCACTGTGGATGCAAATATACAGCTTCACTCTTTGCTTATGTGGCATCCTTAGTATCTGGGCAATGATTTATGCTATGTCTGTTTTCTCGCACTGTTAGCCCTCTGAGGCCCAGCTATGAGTCATAAATATATATAAAATTGAACGTCACTTTTCATCCTGGTATCAAAGTAGAACAGCTATGTGGGCGGAAAAGAAAGCCTCCCCTTCTCTCCAGAGAATCTCTAGAGCACTAGTAGCATGCAAATCCAGGATGCCTTCAAACCCATGTGTCCAAGTTTGGGGAAAAGAGAAGTAAAAAAAAATTGACTTTTTAAATCCCTTTGCACCTTACCACGTTTTTCACCTTCACTCAAACCAAAGACAAATATTACAGGGCTTGTGTTTTCCTCAAATGTCTCGAATAGTTGGTTTGCTTAGCAAGATAAGACATGCTTCTGAAATAAAACTCAAAACTAAAGCCCATTTGGTCCTGCCAGAAAGTGATTATGGAATTCACTGTCACTGCAAACAGCACCAGAAACACATCCCAAACCCCCCGATCCCACTAAAAAGCAGTGCAGAGAATGCAGAATGAGAGTACACCTCTCATTAAAAATAATTGTCGATTCCCTGCATGCTCACTGTGATCCTCTGGGGCAGCTACAAGAAATGAAAAATGCAAACATGGGCTGTGTCTACTAAAAACAGCCCAGAAGCAGGAAACTCTCCCAACAGCTGGGACTAAGGGAACCTGGGCCCAAAATATCAATGTACTGAAAGCTAAAACCATTATTTTACTCAAACCAGTAAAATATCTTTGCTCAATTCACTACTTTGTTCAGTATGGCAAAACTCAGCCATGGGAATCTAAAGTTTTAAATTCAAGGAGCAAAAGGTTTCATTCCATGTGAGGCTGTGTTCCGGTTCAAGAGTAGCCTTAGTGTAAGCTTCTCAGCACCATGGACAGCTCTCAGTAGCATCACAACAGGGATGCAATTAGGGAGTACAGCGGGGATCAAGAGGTCATTGTGTTTGTTTTTTATTTTGTCCTGCCTTGTTAGAGAGGGTTTTACAACTCTATTATGACTGTAGTAAGGTCTCCTTACCCATTGGATTTCACTTCTCTCCCAGCTAAACATAGCCATGTGTATGTAGATTAATGCAAACACATACCATGCTCCGTAATTGTAAATAATACAGTGCATAAGGATGTCACAAGCAGGAAGAGAAGACATGTTATTTGAGATGGGGGACAGGGAGTAGGAAAAACAAAATCTCTGAGTCCATACACTGTATTCAAGGAAAGAATAAGTAAGAACAATGAAGATAAATCTTCCCAGGAGAAAACAGGATCATACTGATCTCTGCTAGTACGGTGCAGTCTGTTCAACCTCAGACTGCTCTGTCTCACAACCAAATCCTGGATGGATGCAATGAGACCCCAGCCACGGAAAGGAAGCCAGGTCTACGAGGGCAGCTGTCCCTACGCCAACTCTGGCACCTCCAGGGTGGATTTTGATCCTCCCAAATACCTAGAAGAGTGCAAAACACACTCAGAGGATTGTTGGGTTGTTGCTTAGACGTGGTTCAATAACGACCATGAGAAGGGGCGTTTAAAATCTCTTTTATGTGACCATTAGACTCTGAACAAGTGCCACACCCCTCTAAGTCCACACAAGCACCTCAAAATCCTGCTGACATAGGGGAGGCACATGAAGAGATCCAGCCTGCAGAGGCAATGAGGTGAGTCCCTTGGGGAAACTGAAGACATTTTCTCCCAGCAATGTCTGAGAGGGGGACACAGTGGTTGGCCCCTCATTCATAAGTGGACATGGATTCCTCCATGGGAGGATTAATAAACATACAAGTTACATGATTTGCATGATGAGAATGTTGTTTTCCCTGTATTTTGTTTTGGAAACATACAATGAAGGCCACTGAACAAATGACTGCAACTGGTGAATTACAGGAAAAAATGACAGATCTTCCTCAATCCCGGGCCAAGAATGCTGTCAAATCACATGTGTGTGCAGAGTGTGTTTTTCGCCTTTGGAGCTGGGCTTTTTGAAAAGCTGTCATACATAATTTGGAGCACTTGAAGATAAAAGCATAAATCTGTCTGTTCTTTTTGTATATCCCAGATAAAATAATATACAAAAACGATCTCTTTCTTCCAAATTAAATTCACCACCAAACTGGACCTCCATTGTCTTAAAGGGCTTTCTCAGATACATGCTCAATTCTCAAATCTTTGTATGAGGAGTTCATTCAGCCAGGGAGTGAGGGAAAATGAGGCCAAGTTTTGAGACATTCACCACAGACTTTGCACCTTACACAGGATAATGTGCCCATTTTTCATCATGATAACCCTGCCTCACTGTCACCTTCCAGAACATCTTTCCTCAAAGATCTGGGTGTTTGACAGTAACACCTTATTTTAAGGACAATAAAGAGGTTATTTTCTCCAACAGAGATGAATGTGAAGCCAGAGGGGTGAGAGGACTCTCCCAGAGACCCACAGTAACTCATCAAGAAGGATCCTTCCTTGCAGAAGGTTTTGTTTCCAGGGCAGCGCTGCCCACACCGGGCTGCCTGCCTCAAACTAAGGTGTCTGCTTTCAGAATATCAAGTGTGTCTCCTAGGAGACAGGGGCCATGCTGGCCTAACAGGGGATGTGAAAGAAAGAGCTGCTTCATGGAGCCTTAATAAAGGTAATGCCAAAGAGTGGCCAGAGTTCGGCCCGGAGGTAGCACGGAATGGTGGAATCCGTTTCTGTGGGTGTGTGCACGGACGTGGTCCACACCAGGTTGTTCCTTGTCTTTCATGCCTGCAGCCCCAGAATCTGAGCCACCAGCTTTCTCCATGGCTTAGAATTCATGGACTAATTAATCCATTCTCCCCTAACATCATTCTGGTCACATGAGGGGATCTGAGGAACCTCTGTGGCTATCCATGGTCCCTGACTGCCCCTGCTCCCTGGTGCTCAGTTACGTCTCCTCTTGTTCAGACACTGTGGTGATCCTCCCCCACCCAGGGCTCACAGCTCTCCCTCCGACAGGAGGAGGAAACGTGATTTCACAGCACCACGAAACTAGCACAACCAGTAACTCGTGTGTCACAGTTTACATAGCTGTGTGCACACCTTTTAATGCTTCCTAATATCATGATGCCTTCTCCCCTTTGGGAAACTGAGGGGCACCATGCCCTTTATGCCTTCCCTCTGATTCTCCAACTACATTAATGCCAAAGAATCTCAGTAACCCCTGCTCCCATTTAACTACCCAAAGGTGTTCTGACCCACCAGCCTAAGACTTTTGATGTGTTTATTGAATCAACAAGTACTTATTGAACAAAATTATGTTCTGGCATAGTTACCAACACTGAGAATGTTTACAGAAAGAGACTGTCCCTGTCCTCAAGGAGGTAATCATAAATGATGGGGACCAGAACCCATAACCCATAAAATGATGGCCTGTAGGAGCAACAGCAGACACCTGGCATGGATGCCACAGTGGACCCAGATGACCACCAGCCACCTAAAGCCAACGGGAAGTTTGTATGCATTTTATTTTATCTATGAGATCATAATAATGATACAAATTATGTGACTTCCATATAAAACAGCTTGATGTCTGCAGAAGAAGTCCATTGTTAACACACACCACCCACAACTGCACATCTGCCAGTGAGTGCATTAACCCTTGTTTCAAGAAACTATTCAATAAACATGAAATAAGTCTGTAAGTTGTTTGGTCACTCGTGTCTCCTTGTGCTCCCCCCATTTAATGGTCTGGGGCTTCTCCGTTGAGCTTGCCATGCAGAAACAGGGTAACTGCAATCTGAGAGCAACTCCTCTGATAGAGAAATCACTGGGTGAGATGAGGCTTCACTGTCAAGGAGGAGTTTCACACATGGCTGGCTCTGAGCAGAAACCCACACGCGAGCAGACACCTGCAGAGGTCCCGGTGAATTTTTCAGGGGAAGATCACAGAGAAACTGGAGGTGACTGGGTTGGAGCTGAGTGCTATGCAGTGGAAGCAGCGCTGGCACAGGCAGAACGTAGACAAAGTCTGTGATGCGGGATGAGCTCAAGCAAAGACGATGCCCTGAGGCCCTCGGAGACCGCTGGGTGGAGACCGCTGGGTGGAGACCGCTGGGTCACGGCAGGGTGGACAGTGGGGGAATATGAGCAGCGCCTGAGCACTCTGACTCGGTGCCACGCCAGAGACTGGGGAGACCAAGCCAAGAGTCAAGGAGCTGTTCACACCTCATCCCTGCACTGACTGTCACTGCCAGAGAAGGCTGCTGTATTCACACACACAGGTGGGACGGGGTGGGGAAAGGTGTCCCTGGAATTACACGGTGTGACTGCCCTGTGCAAGGGAGTAAACCAATAAGTCTGCATTAGTGTTTAATTCACTAGCCCCGTTGAGCACCTCCTATGTGCTAAATAGTGTGGAAGACACTGAGGGAGCAAGGACTCAAAATCACTTGAGTCCACACTCACAAAATTACCATGTCCCTATTATTTCAACAAAAACAGGTTGGCTTTTATCATTGAATAAGAGAAACAAATGGTGGCATTTGTTCCTCAAACGAGATGAATTGCTTCCAGTTCTAAACAAAGTGGAAGCTGCACGTGGGGGATAAATCGAAGAGCACAAAATGAGAAAATCCACAGAAATGATGCACTCCTATTCAGGGGTTACTGAACATAAAGAAAAACAGTGGCAGTCGGTGCGCTACCAGGGAACAGAAGCAGGTACTTGGAGAAACGTTGACGTGTCTTCTACAGAGAGATCACTGCTTTGTGGACTGGGCATCATCAGTCCAGAGATTCCTCATTCTAGACCAGGCTACACTCTCATGGATAGACAGGCCGGGGCCATGCACTTCAGAGGACACAGGCTGTGGGATGTCAAAGGACCTATGTAAACAGACCCCTTCATTGGACAGCTCCAGACAGCTGCACTGGGCCAGAAAACAGTCCTGAAGAGCTACAATCTTTGGCCATCACTTCCAAAGATGGCTCCAAGGTCAGGTTCTCTTGATGAGCCTCGGAGAGTCTCAGGGAAAAAAATCAACAGATGTCTCTATTTTCTAAATTTCTGATAAATCTCCTACATTATAATAAGAAAAATTATTTTTAAAAAAAAACAGAAACACTAAATATTGCCTGGAGCAACATCTTTCAGTCCTGGATGCTTTACATTGCAGAATTAGCCATTCTTGAATCAGTGACCTTGGCCTTCAGTCCAGCTGTTACAGTAAGAACTCAGGTGCTATAAAATTTAGGAAATGTTTCTGTTCCTCAAGTATCTCATTTTCCTCCATTTAAATTTCTCCTGGGGTAAGAGTTCCATTTCTTGGGTTGTTTGTTGCATTTATCAATAAAAACCGGATAACATCTAATTTTCTTGAGCATATCATAATGACCGTTGGAGAAAATACATGTAATCTATGGGTACAAAGGAACCACTTCGCCACCAAAAAAAAAAAAAAAAATACTCCAAATTAACGATCCCCACCCCACTACAGAAATGTTTATGCTAAAATGAATATTTGAGGATGCTGATTTGGACAGTTTTATTAACTCTAAGCCCACAAAGGTAGGTCACCAACCTGGGTGTGCTCTTTGAAATGATGTTCACCAGCAGAGAAACAGGACACACACGAGGAGGAAAGAGCGGGCACCCTCGTGCCTGGCCAGGTCTGGCCATTTCTCAGGAAAAGTGGGCCGGCAGCTCTGTGAGCAGGCAGCCAGGTTAAACGCCCCGGGCCAAGCGAGTGTGTTGGTGAGAGCGTGTGGAACAGGACAGGCTCTCCCCTTGCTCAAGATGAGCGCATGTGCGTGCATGTGTTACACAGTCTCCTAGGAATGAAAACCAACTTCTTACCAAATTCAAGGGCAGGGAAAGCTCCCTGAGGTCTGAGACAAGAACGTTCATCAAATCGATGCCAGAACAAGACAGTCCCTGTGACTAGGCCCAGCCACCTCCAGAACCGACCTTCCTCCTCACACAAAAAGGGCACCTCCAACGCCAAGCCTTGGGGGAGTTTCCCCATCAGCAGTCCAAGAGCAAGATGTCCTTGCACTCTACAAAGTGACGGAAGCTAACTCAAGGCCATGGGTAAGATAAAATGTCATTCCTCAGAGCTGGAGTTCTGAGGAGATATATCAGCAAGGGGCTCATTTTGGACATTTTCTGGAGAGCTGACCTGGATGGACTGGAAATTTACATGATGCTGCGCCCTCTCTCTGGACAGTTTCATCGAGAGTAGACTCCCACCCTGACCTGAGAGAGGTGCATGTGGTTTCTAGTTTGTTCACAGGTTTTTAGCACCCCTGATATTTTTATCAACACCACCAATAAAGCACCTGCTTCTTTCAGGAGCTGATGCCATATTGGGGGAGTCAAAAAGAAAAAAATAACTACTTGTGAGTTATTACAACCAAAAACTGTAAGCACTTAGCTTCTCAGAGGTATATGAAAGATCTTCATGAACTAAAGCAATCAGGAAAGGCTTCCTGGAGGGGCTGGTCTGGAAATTCCAGGTGCACCTGGGGTGTTAGGACGATAGAAAGGTGTGCTAGGAGGGGGGCGTGGCATGCACAAACGCCTGAGTCCCAAAAGGACAAGCAGTATCTAGGGACTGCACTTAAACAAGCCCGGTGTGGGAGCAAATCCATGCAGGAAGAGAGGGAGAGGAATGGCGCAGTAAGTAGGACTAAACTGTAAAGGACCTTGGAGGCCAGGCTAGGCGGTGTTGGACGGTAACCAACAGTGGGCAGTCTTTGAAGGTAGCCAAGCAGGTCCATTTAAGGATGAAAAGGAAGATTAACATGGAGCAGCCACAGGCTGGTCTGGGGCAGGGAAGCCTGTGCTGGAGGATGGGGAAAGGCCAGAGGAAGTTACTGGCCATGATTCTTCGGAACCTGCCCCACCCACTTTACCATCTCCCTGAGAGGTGGGCAAGGCCCCTGGATGCAAGGCCTCCAGAAAGACTTTTCCAGATCAAGAAACAAGCAAGAACCAGCCTGTTTCATGCACTTAGGGGACTCAGAGAAGCCAAGGAGCCAGGCTCAGCAGCTACTCCCTGCCCTTCCCCCATGCACTCCAGCCCAACAGGAGACAAGGCCAGTCTGTCCAGCCAGCTGACAGATCCTGCACATGGTGAGGACTGTCTCCAGTAGAGAGGTGGGTAACACAGGGTCACAAAGACTCCAAGCAAGTTCACTCTATGGTTTCTGTCACACTTGAACTTGAAGAGCAGAGAAGGCGATCTCTAAATGTAATTCCTTGCACTGGCTACACGGCCATGCATGATCGACAAAGCCCCGCCTACCTATTCTACCAAGCTTCTGCCCGCTTAACATACTCCAGACACACAACGTTTTACTCCTCAGACTTGTTAAGTTCGTTCCCACCTCTGGGCCTGGGGCCACACTTACTGCCCCCTCTACCTAGAATGCCTTCCTCCAGATTTAACTCAGCTGCCCCCACTTGACCCTCAGCTCTTCAGTGAGGCCTTCCTGACCACTCTTATTTCAATTCTGTGCCCACCGAAGAGAGAAGAGATGCTCCACGCCGGCACACCTGGCTCATCACCACGACGCCTTCTCACTCGGCTCCACCAGAAATTCCCATTTATCTGGACGTGTGGTTTGTCGTCTGCGTCCCAACCGAAATGTCACACCCCAGCAAGCGGGAACCTCGCCAGTCCTGTTCACCTCTGACTCTCGTGTCCATAAAGCTGCCTCGCACAGAGCAGTGCCTGATAAATGTTTGCCAAATGAGTGAAATAATTAACGAATCAACTCTTGTCTTGGGAGATCCATGAAATTTCACCTCCCTGGGTGGACGAGCTGTTTAATGATGTGTGATGCTCAGGCAGATCTTCAAGAGTCCACACTTCCAGAGTTTCTAGCTGTTCTTAAACCACCTACACCCAAAACGCTGGCAGCCGGGCATTGTACATACAATGTATGTTCACATCAGATGGGGGGAAAGCAGCGGGGAACTTGCTGAACACAGAGTCAGTGAGGAAAGAAACTTCCAGAAATGTCTTCATTAACAAAGCGCCTTTTGGGGGCATCCCTTGAAATGCTATCATAGTTGGTAATGATGGTCCCCTAACCGGGGAGTTAAGGGCAGGGGGGAGAAGGTCAGACGGCTGGAATTCCACTACCATGTAGACAAGAGCGGCTCCAGAGGCTTGGGGCACACATCACGTCCTGCTCTCAGCCCATGTCCAGGCTCTAATGAGGCTTTCTGAAAAGTAGAGCTGCCTTTTAAGTAAATTTGAGCCTAACTAGGAAACAGCAAAATGCAGCCAAGTCTCACTTACTGGGTTATCGAGGTGAAGAGACAATAAAGGAAACCTTCAGATGACTCAGAAACTCGTCCTAGCAAACCTGTCCACAATCTAGTACTGAAAACCACTGCTGTTTCTGCGGCATTCCATGCACTCACAAAGCTTCCACATCCCATCGTCTCTCGTGACTCTCAGACTCCCCGTGAGGCCAGCATTGGCATCATCCACATTGACTGAGGCATGGCTCGGAGAGCAAGGAGACTTCCCTGAGTCCCAGACAGGATGTAGCATGAGAAGCAAGCCCCTTGGCCTGCCAAGGGGACTGACTCGCCCCTGGGCCGGCGCCTGCTCGTGCAGTCGGGAGTGAGAGCACATGGGGAGGGTCCGCAGGCCAGAGCACCTCGAGCCTGGCCCCTGGTTGCCCCTGAGCCCTTTCTCATGGTGGAACTTGTTTTATGACTGCCTCCTGGTGTTCCTAGCACGCTCATTTACCCTCAACAGCCAGGATGCAGGGAAGCTCATGAGGCAGCAGCCATTCCCACTGTCTGCTGTCTCCCTGGCACCCACAGCCATCAAGCCGTTGGTCCCTGGGACTGAATGCAGACAAGGATGCAGCCCACATACTTGGGTGACAAAGCCTCCTCGGGTCGACCCACTCCTGTGTGCCACAAGCACTAGGAAGCTAGACGGTACGCTGGTCAAGGGGCAGATTCGTGGTCAGACTGCCTGGCTCAGAGCCCCAGCTCAGCCACCTCCCTGCAAGTTATTTAGCCTGTGCCTCAGTTTTCTCATCTGAAAAATGAGCAGTAGGGTGCCACTGACCTCATGAAGCTGCTGTGCATGGTGAATGAGGAAATATGGGCACAGCACGTAGGCCGGTATCTGGCCCCATTCAGCAGGAGCACCGTTAACTGCCCTCCTTGCAGACACAATGTTCTCAAAAGGTGAAGAGAGTCTGCAAAGGGCGAGGGATGGGAAGAACTCTGTCCACACACAGGTTACAATGCAGTGTGCTCTGTATTTCAGAGAGATGAAGAAAGAGGATTAGGAGCTAAATAAAAACCAATTAACTCACCAGAAGAAACAAAGGAAGCATCACTGGACTTCATTCCAGCTCCAAGGCCTCTGCACATGCTCTTCCCTCGGCTTCCGAGGTTCATCCTCACATCCTCCACCGCGGGCTGCAATGCCCTCCCTGCCTCAGAGGGGCCCCCTCCCCCCACACTCGCCCACACCACCCCAAGGACTGTCTTCACAGTACTGTACTCCACTCTGAGATAATCTCATGTGTTCATTTGCTCGTTGCCCAGCTCCACCACCATGGTATCAGCTGCCCACAGCCAGGAACTTCGCCTGTCTCGCTCACTGCAGCTTCCCCAGAGCCCAGGACAGTGTATAATACGGAGCAGATGCACACACAGAAATGGCTGAGCCAACACTGGGTGCTGAACTGGACCATGAAGAACAAGTGGGAATTTTCCAGGCTGAGAAAGGATGTGCCAGGCAGGAACCATGAGGGCAAACGTGCATCTGGCAGAAGTCCCAGAGGACTCTACTGCCAGGTCGGATAACCTCCGACGACAGGAGCCCATGGTGCAAGAAAGCCTAAGCTCTGACCCTCCACTCGGTCTTCCCAGTGCCCAGAGTCCAGGGAGGTCAGCCAGGCGGCTGGCAACACCCTGCCGGGGTGGGGGCAGGGGCAGGGCCCTCCCACACTGGGGACACATCCAGCATGTGTGCTAGAAAGGCCTGAGTTTCCATCCAGGTTCCTGAGGGAAAGAGTATCTAGGTGCATGTGACAACCTCACCAGGTCATGGGCGGCCCCCCACTCACTGTCACTGTCCCCAGGGACCCACAGTCCACCCTGCAACCATTCCCCAGCCACCGCCTTCACGAGGAAAATGCACTTGTCACGAAGAGTGAACGCCAAAACATCTCAATGAGAAAAAAAACTGAAAAATATATGAGCAGAGAATTATATGTTAGGTAATAAGATATATTGATGCATTATATCTATAGTTATATATGAATGGTAATAGCCAACGTTTGTGAAGCCCTGCCTAGTTAACAGCGCCAGCATTTTGTTGATTCTGCATCAGTGGAAACTCTGAACTTATAAAACAAAAATATATGCCAGCGACACCATTCATTCATTCAGCAAACACTGACTAGGGGCCCGCCCTGTCCCAGACACTCAGCAGTGGCAACATCCCCTCAGGGCAAAACCTGAGGACAAAGTTACCAACTCCAAGGTCCATGTATAAAGTATAAAATTGTTTAAACAGATCAGATAATGACAACGACGAGGTCCGTAACTAGCGTTTATTGAGCAACTGACATGTGGCCGACACTGCCCAGTGTACTCCTCACTCATTTAATCCTCACAACGCACATGTGGGGCAGAACCGTCACCACGTGCATTGTATAGATGAGGAAACTGAGACAGAGAACAGACAGCCACTTGCCCAAGGTCACTTACAAAGTGAGTCAAAAGCTACAGAGGTTGACTGTGTGCGGCCCGGAGAAAAAGTGAAAAAAACCTCACCAAGCGGTGTGACAGTGCTCCTCCATCTTGGCGCTGCTCACATTTGGGGCCAGACGATTCCTGACCATGAGGCTGCCCTGGGCATGGCAGGACACTGGGCAGCATTCCTGGTCTCCAGACGCCGGTAGCAGCTCCCCCTCCCGCCCACTCCTGTGTGACAACTGAAAATGTCTTCCGACATTGCTGAGGGTCCCCTGAGGGAAAAACCCTCTCCAACGGAGACCACTGGGTGGAAGGACTAGCGTGCCCAAGGCGCTCTGGCCGGCAACCACACGTCAGGTCTGGGAAACTACAGGTAGCTCCAGGTGGCTGGTGAACAGGGTACAACTCAGGGACAACAGAGGCTGGGGTTCAAGGGGCAAGTAGAGAGGCCTCACAGCCCACAGTGAGATCTGGATTTTATCCATCTGGAGGACATCTGGAGGACAATGGGGAGCCACTGAAGCATTCTAAGCAGGGATGTGATAAGACCATATCTGAATTTCAGAGATAGATAGCTGGAGGCAAGCTGGCTTGAAGATGGCGTGGCAAGAAATGGAGCAGGGAAGGGGCTAAATTAGCAGAATGACAAGAAGCCAGGGAAGAAAAGACAATTTGAGAGCACGGGGGGTATAATGGACATGTGTGAGGAGAGGGAGGGGGGTTGGGGGTAGCACCAGCCCACAGAGCTGGGTGACGAGATGGGTGGCAGTGCCACTCACAGTGACGAGGAGTAGGGGGAGATCAGTTTTGCACATGCTGAGTCTGAACTGCCACCAAGCAGCGGACATCCAAGTGGGGATGTCACTGGGGAACCGGATGATCAGTGTCAAGAACCTCCAAGCAGGGCTGGAGACACGCAGAGTGTGAGCACACGTGCGGTGGTGAGGGCTTTCCTAGTGCATCAGGTCACCCAGGAGACATTAATAAAGCAAGCAGAGGCCTGAGGAAGGAGCCCTGGCAGTCACCAACCTTTAAAAACTAAGAGGAAGCACGGGGCCTAGACGGAAAGCCGGAGCTAGCAGTCCGGTCAGAGCGCAGGGGAGGGCCGGGCTTGGGGGGCCGGGGGGCACGGGGCATAGCAGGTAACACCAGGCCCCAGGACCAGGACTGGACGGGAAGAAGTCACTGACATGCACCCAGGTCACCAATTCTGGTATGTTCATAAAATACACCCGTGAAGAAAATACAAGTTACCAGTCTAAATGAGCACCTCTCTCCAAATTTAGATAGTTGAAGAGACTACCAAATCACTCACTCACTCCATTCACTTGTGATCTGAGATTAGGAAACAGCTCCCTTGTCAAAAGGCTGCCAAAATCATGACAGCCGAAAACAAAACCAGACCATGACAGCTGAACACCGTGGGCAGCGCAGACCCTCAGAATTCAAGTCCAAGTTCCATCCAAACTCCTTCTCTTAGCAACACGAAGACTGATGCACAAGCTCAAACTTTTGACAAATTGTAACCCAATCTTCTCAGAAGAGCCCAAACTTGACTCCTGTTTATCTGGAAGAGTTCTGCTGGACTGTCGGGGGGTTTCACTGCAGACACAGGGGTACGTTTCCAGAACATAAGGTCTTATCTGAGCACATTCCTACGTGTTTTAGACCCAACACCTATTTGCAGTCTGCATGTGGCTGGTCGTTTGTTCAGCACTCAAGGTGCGTCCACGTGAAGCGGCCATGGCGCGACTGCACAGCCCTCCAGAAGCCGGCAACCCCACTCCTGCGGCCGGAGGCACACAGGCACCACAGAGGACGGGCAGACAGGCAACAGAGGGGTCTCGGGCTCCAAAAGTGTCTCTGAGAGCACACACACAGGGGTGGGCAAAAACAGGTATACAGTTGTTCGTGTGGAAAATCATACAATTAATGAGTAAGAATAATACAAGAATAAACTCTGCTTCGTGCACCCACCCCCGTATCCCACACACAGCTCGCTCCATCCTCAGAACTCCACCAGAGATCCCTGAGGGGCTTGGGGCTCCGAGCCGTGAAGAGACTTGCCAAGCACAAGAGCTAATGAAAAGATGGGGAGCTTCAAACTGGGGTTGGACTCCAAACCTACATTCTTACGAGTGCTGTGCTGATAATGGGGGTAAACCTCATTGTGTTAACTGGTTGGTAGCTTGCGCTGATGGAAACTGGGATTATTTTCAGCTTCATGACACGAAGCCAGCATCCCTTCTTCCAGAGTCATAAAAATATGCTGATGTCTGCTTCTGCCAGCTTATTATAGCTGTCCTTAGCTTCAGGTGCTGTCTGAGCTGGCGAGGGTCACTCTGTCAAGTGCAACCATCTCCTGGGGAGTCTGGGGCGGGGGCACTGTCACAGTCTGGTGCAGAGCTGCTCTTAGGGGTTGTCGGCAGGCTGACAGGTTCGCTTTGATGCCCTGGCCAGCAGGCTGTACACGCACCCCACCCCCGCTCCAACCACAAGTCAAACTGAGAAATGTAACAAGAGCTGGAGATGTAGGGACTGTCCCCAAACTCTGAGTGGTCTGCAATCTCTTCTCACCCTAGACGTTAGTGAGAAGGGTGCCTGGGTGCGGTGCACCTCTCCACAGGCTTTCTGCACAGGGATGTTCCTATTCACTATTTTTTTTAAAAATACAGTTATAAAATCTCATTTTTTAAGGAAAGTTAAAAAATAAACAGAAAGAAAAAATAAAGGACCTATCATCTCCTCAGCCAAAGACAGCTACATTGCTTTATGCCTTTGTATTCCTCTGTGTGTACAGTTTTAATGAAATCCTGTAATGCATATGCCCTTTTCGTTTTAAAATGCTACATAAACAACTTTCTGTGCCATGGCATATACTCAGACCAACTCTTCTGAGTGCAGCATAATTTATTTAAATAGGCCTGTATGTAGTGTTGTGTGCTTACATTTGGGATGTTTTCATTTTTTCCTATTATAACAATGTTGCAATGAACCTTTCTGAGATAAAATCTTTGTTCATCCTTATAATTATTTCCTTAGGATAAGTTTTAGGGAAGAAACCTGCTGAGATGCCAGGAAACAAGAACATGCGAAACTGGAACACTCTGACAAGTTTTGTTGAACCGGCTCCGGCCGCTTGGCCGAGGAGACCACGCTTGGCATTCCGAAACCAGATTCTCCACCTCCAGGAAAAAGTTAGCCCCCTCCCCCTGCCAAGGCCCCCAGCTTCTGTCATTGACCTATTTTATCCACTTCCTAGGTCCTTATGCTTGTCTAAAAATTAATGTTCACCTTTTATTAGCAAACAATACCTACCCATGGTTTCAGATATTTTTAAAAGCACACAGTGAACACCTGGGTCTTTTCTGCCCTGTTCTAGTCACTGCCTGGTAATCAGACCGTCTGGCCAGAGGACCACACGGGTGATGTCATGCACTTCCCCTCATGTCCCATGATGTGCCTGAGCCCTGTGTTTCACTACAAGGCACCTGAGTTTGATGGCTCATTAAGGGGGAGCTGGCCAGATTCCTCACCGCAAAGGCACTCCATGTCCTCTGTGTTCAATAAGTAAGCGGAGGGTTGAATTCTGAGATTGTGTGAACATCCCGTTCTTAACCTTTTGCCCAGTGAGTGGTTTTGGCAGCCACCAATGGCCCTTGCCTATGCCAGTTATTACCCTGGGGATGGGAAAGTGATGCTTTTCCATTTGCACTCTTTCTGTACTTTCAGCTAGTATTTTTCAGTAAAAAAGAGCTTCATCACCCTGCCCCGCCCCACTTTTAGTAAATTAGGATGCTGTGGACACATGAATTTTTAAAAATTCAGCCTGTTATCATTAGACATGTCATCATCATCCCCGTTGGTGCTCTGTGTACCAAGTCTGACTGTGTGAATCCACGCGGGCTGGCTCCTGTCTCCTAACAGGCACTCTCACGCTTTCTGGCACAAGGTGTTCCAGGCTCATCTTGTACTTCTTCCTCCCTAGTCCGGGAATCGGACATTTATTCAAAGACTCCTTGCTCCTTCTAATGAGAATGGGTGTTTAGAAGCCACAGTATGGGAGATGGATGTGCTTGTTGCTCCTGAGACTTGCCAATACTTTCAGACTCTTTAAGTGCATGCAGGCAGGAATTGCAAGCTCATGCTGACACTTTGAATTTAAACCTAATACCACACTGCTGGATGCCACAAAGCTCTCCATCTTTCCCACAGTGAGAACCCTGATTCCCAGTTACAGTCACTCCTCAGCCTCAGAGTTCGTCAAACCCTGCAGTCCCCTCACTTTGACGGGAAAACTGCTTGACGCTCAGTGCTTGCTCAGGACTCACCGCGCTTCCTGGAAGTTGTAGGAGTCACAACACCCCCTCCCCTCCCCCCAAGAGAAAACGCTTCACCCTTCTGTACTTGTTGGTTTCGGCACTCGTCTCAAGTTCCAGAGCAAGTTAACGATGCGCACCAAGGTACCACTGTGTATCAGTACAATTACTCATTTATTTTATTCTTCTATAGACACAAAAGAGTCTAGGAATCGCAGCACCATACCACACACAACAAACCTACAAAGTAAAGTTCGGGATTTCACTGTGGCTCATTTTGTCCTTAAACTCTGTCCCACAAGGGTTTACAATCAAAACAGTGTGTTCGAATTCTTGAACAAATTCTTATTTTCTTAGTGATTTTGTTACCCTTTAATATACATTCAGGTTTGTCAATGTTTGCATTCAGCATCAGAGTTTGCTTTGGGGTCGCTTTAGAATTTATTAAGAATGTAAACTATTTACGTGTTTAAAATCAGAACTCTGTAAAAGAGTCTACTTAGAAATCTTACTCCCTGTAGCTCTCCTTTCCCCTCCGTCACACCTGCCTCCACCAGGTGACCATTGTCATTAGCATCCGGTTTATTTCTGTGTGTCTTTATATAAAAATAAGTACATGCGTGTGTGTTTCTACCTCCTTTGTGTGTGCGCATGTATCACTTCTGCACCTGGCTTCTTCCACGTACCACCACATCCTAAAAACAGCCCACAGCAGATGATAAAGATCTTTTTATTCTTTAACGTGGCTGCCGACATCTTCCGCCGTGTGGATTTACAGTAGTTTACTGAGCTAATCTCCTGTGGCCGGGCACATAGCTTGTGTCAACATTTTCTGGCATACTCATGAAGGTAAGTGAGTAACTCTGTGCATCTGCTGGTTCACATCTGCGGCTTTGTATCTTCGGGGTAAATGCCTAGAAGGGGACTGCTGGGTCAGAGCAGAATCGCCTCCACAGGTTGACCACTGGGCACCCCCACCCGCAACGCCCGACAGTCTGGCGTCTCCATATCCTCACTGACAGATACGAGATAAAGCTTTCACATTTCTGCAGCTATGATAGGTAAGAAATGGTATCATAGCATAATGTTAATTTGTATTTCTCTTATAACAAGTGATGTTGATTGAGCATCTTTTCATATATTTTGTGTCTTTTTCCACAGTCTGTGTACAAATTTTGCCCATTTTTCTTTTGAGCCTTCTTTTTTTTTTTTTTTTTTTAAGTTCCATATATATGCTCCATTGTCTGGGCCTATTGTAATTTATATACCTGGTCTTCTGCTGGTGGAAACTGGAGTTGTTTCTTATGCTCTGCTATTAAAAACAATGTTACAATGAATGCTCTTACGGAAACACCATTTCAGTCACGTGCAGCTGTATCTGTAAATTTCAGAAGTGGATCTGCTCCAGTATATGAAGACGGTCTATTCATTGGTAGCATTACCAGGTACAGTCAAAATTACCCCTCCTTTCCACAAGTTGCCCCAACGAAAACCCCCACCAGCAATCTGTGTGAGTGCCTCCATCATTCCAGCTGGTAAGCAGTCTGGGTTCTCGCCTTCTGGATTTTTGTCCTGACAAGCAAAACACGAGATCTCAGCACAGCGTTAATCTGCATTGAGCATTTTTTGGTATAGTTGATAGGTTTGTATTTTTTGCCTGCATTATGACCTCCTACATTCTTATAAAGTTTGGGCCCCCCTTTTCCCAGATCCCCCTTCCTTTTAGACAAGCTGGTGACAGGGGTGTCAGAAGGGAAGACAGGGACATCCCCTGTCTGACCAGGACCTCTGTCCCTGGAGATCCGAAGCCCCAGACCAAACATTCCTGAGTGCCCCGCTCCTGAGGTCCACCCCGAGCTTGCACGGGGTCTGCAGGCAGCACCTGAGCCTGGTCCCCAGCCCCAATCACTACAACAGGCACACTCTCCCACAAATTCACGGCTGTGAGCCCTCAGCAAGCTGCTCTCCAGGAGACTTCCTCAGAGAAGAGAGAACCCCACTCCAGGTGGCGGCTTGTAACTTGAGGGACATTTTTGTCACTCCTCCCTCTGCTCACCCTGTCAGCTGCTTTCTTGCCCCCTCTTGCCCAATCCACCTGGACAAGTCCCTCTGCCCCTCATTTCTGTGCATGCGGAGCCCTTGGACATGCGGTTGCCTCTGTGCTGATGTCAGGCTGCAGAGTTCCTCGAACCTGTTGTTCTCAGCCTATTATTTCCCCACTGGAGGTGGAGGGAGTGCTGAGGACACCCTGGCTTTGAGGAAGTGCTTTCTGTCCTTGCAGTTTCAAAGTGGCCCTCCCTGGCTTGGCTGCCTTTTGCCCTGGGTCTCACCCTCTGACTGCTGGTCCCCAGCTGGCCCCGTGGAGCCAGCATTGTTTATCCTGGGTGGTAAAGGGGCCGCTTCTGGGTTTTCACAATGACTACCAGGGCCCTGCATTTTCCAGCAACGTTTCTTAGCCACACTAAAGCAGCAAAAACAGCAACGGTGGATCCTTCTCCTGGCTGGTGAATACAGCCACACACATAGCATAGTAGCTACCCTTGTTTGAGAATGTACTGTGTGCTGACCACTTGACATACATTGCCATTTAACCTTTGCAACACCAGAACAAAGTGAGTGCTATTACCCACCACCTGCATCTTTACAGTTGAGGAAGCTGCCCAAGTCCTTGCAGCTATTAAGTAGCAAAGCAAGGGAGTAAACAAGTAATTTGACTTTGGGGAGTATTGTAATTTGGTAAGGAGGGCAGCAAAATTCACCATTCTAATTACATGATTTTTTTTTCTGTTTTTCGAGTACATGTCATCTGAACAGACCAGCCCAAGATAACCCCACATGGCGGTGGAGCTCTCAGCCTGGGCTGGAGGGCAGAGCAGAGGTAAGCTTTGCACAAAGCAGTTAGTGGAAGTGGTGACTGATAAGGGCAGATGTTCAGTGAGCATTCACTATGTGCCTGGTGCTGGGCTAAGCACTTCATGCAGGTAACTCATATATTCTCACAACATATGACAGAGGAGCGATTTCAACCCAATTTACCTATGAGGAGACTGGGGCTCAGAACATTCACAAAGCTGCCCAAGGACAGCTGGCTCCTCTCTAGAGAGCCAGGATTCAGCCCGGGGCAGTCTGTCCCCAGACACCCAAGCCCCTGTCATGCTACACTGCCTCCCAGGAGGCTGCAGAAGCTCCATCAGGCCTCCAGCGGTGTCCTCCAGGCAGGTCCTCCCTTCAGGTAATAGAGGGAGGGAAGCCAGGATCGCTGCTGCTCACTGTTGGTGATCTATTGGACCAGTGGTGCGAATCAGGCAGGTTTTTTCCCAGCCTCTTGGGAGCCTGGACCAAGGCCGTCTCCAAACTGTGCAGAGTGCATGGCTTCTTGGGTAGCAGGAGCCACCAGGCAGGGTTTGGAGAGCGCTGACCCCCTATCAGGGCCTGCTGGGGCCTTCAGGGCACCAACCTCAGCAGCCACTGCTCCAGGAGCCCTTTTCAGATGGGCCTGTGGCCCCTTCCACCACCGTTCGAGTCTGGCCTTCTCACAGCAAGGGGACAGCCTTGCTGCCCACCCCGCACCCATGGATAGGACAAACAGCATCACTCTATCTCAGGACGCCAACGCCAGGCTGCTGACCAAGCCTGGCTGATCTCTTTTCATACCAATCCCTTGCATCTTTAATTTTTTTCTTGGTCAATCAGCAAAAATGGGGAAGTTTGTGTTCTCAGTGCCACAGGGAGACACAAAGTCTAGCTTTGTAGTAGCTGAGGATGCACTTAGTCTTCCGTAAAGAAGTGGTCAGAGAGGACAGTGATCAGGAAAGGAACCACAGCAAGTGTCATAAGGCAGTGCCCAGGTAGGGGCCAGGCACACCTGGCAGACTGAGTTTTCCGTAGGGCAGGAAACGGTTGATGTGGTCTGGGATTTTCCTAAAGGTGGTGGGGCTTCCAGCACTGGAGGGTGACTCGCAGTGAAGAGGCCTGTATATGTGTATGTGTGTGTGGGGGGGGGGGGGCAAGAGGGCGGTCGGAGGAGTGCTCTAGGCCCTGAAAGGTGCTCCCAGCCAGCTCTGAGCTCCAGACCGGGGCAGCAAGTCTGTGCCACTCTGAAAGCCCACCCCAGCAGCTCAGTCAGTCATGGAGCACGACCAAGCGCTGTCCAGAGCGCTGCCACGCCACAACACAGCTCACCGTGCAAGGCTGGTGGGGCAGGCGGGCGTGTTCTGCTCATCCCCACCACCCTGACCCATGCCCATGGTAAGTCCATTCTGAGTCGCCAAGAGCATGTACTTAAAGAGAAAGGGAAGTGTACAGCACAATCTTTGCCAAGTGCACAGTACAGATTCTTACTGAGAAAAAACCCTCCCCTGGAGAGTGTATCATATTTCCCATCAGGTGCTCGCAACACACATTCATTTTTCATAGGCCCTGAGAAGTCCCATAGTAAAGAAACCTACTTAAGTTTGACCCACTGTTTTCCAAACTTACTGACCATGAGACCCTCCCACTTTTTTTTCTGTAATTCTTACTAATATCCAGCAGAACCAGTGTTCATGATTTTTTTTTCCTTTAAAAAACTTTGGAAATGCCAAGGTAGTATATTTCTGAAAGATCCCACTTTAAAAGCACTGAACTGTTAAAAGCTCCTGTACTTAAAATTTGGTACTTGGTGAGCTCCCAGCTCACCAAGGGTTGAATAACAAGAGTCATTCCTGGCAGGTTCTGGAAGGGTTTTCTCTTTATTTTTATTTTTGACACTGTTACAAATGCCCCCATCCCTCCCATTGCCCACCTCCGCCCAGCCCGACACCCCTTCCTTCTGGCCAACACCACACTGGCGTGTGCGTCTATGAGCTATGCATCCAAGTTCTCTGGCTAACTCATTCACCTTCTTTCATCCAGTCCCTTACCCCCTCTGAAGGCTGTCAGTCTGGTCTGTGTGTCCATGCCTCTGCTTCTGCTTTGCTTTTCAGTTTCTTTTGTTCATTAGGTTCCACATATGAGTGAAATCTATGGTACTTGTCTTTCTCTGACTGGTTTACTGCACTAAGCGTAATAATCTCCAGGTCCATCCATGTTATCACAGAAGGTGAGAGTTCCTTCCTCTGTATGACCAGGTGGTATTCCACTGTGTAAACACACCACAGCTTTTTGATCTGCTCATCTATGCTGAGCACTTGGACTGTCTCCACATCTTAGCTGCCGTAAGTAATACTGCTATGAACACTGGGGTGCATATAATTCTTTCAAATTGGTGTTTCAGGATTCTTAGGATATATTCCCAGAAGCAGGATCACTGGGTCAAAAGGCAGTTCCATTTTTAATTCTTTTGAGGAAATATCAATGGAATACCTCAAAGACCAAGAACAAATACTCCAAAAATTTACATGGAGCCAAAAAAGGCTCGGAATAGCCTCAGCAATCTTGAAAAAGAACAAAGTGGGAAGGATCACAGTACCTGGTATCAAACTATACTACAAGACCACAGTAATCAAAACAGCCTGGTACTGGCATAAGAACAGACACAAAGGTCAATGGAACAGAAGAGAAAGCCCAGAAATAAACCCATGTCTCTATGGTCAATTAATACTTGACAAAGCAGGCAAGAGCACACAATGGAATAAAGACAGTCCCTTCAATAAATGGTGTTAGGAAAGTCGGACGGGTACATGCAAAAAAAAAAGAAACTAGACCACCAACTTACACCATACAGAAGAATAAACTCAAAATGGATAAAAGACGTAAATGTAAGCCATGAAACTATAAAAATTCAGAAGAAAACATAGACAGTAAAATCTCAGACATCTCATATAGCAGTATTTTTGCTGATATTTCTCCCTGGGCAAGGGAATAAAGGAAAAGTAAACAAATGGGACTGCATCGAACTAAAAAGCTTCTGCACAGCAAAAGAAACCATCAGCAAAATGAAAAGGGAACCCACTGAATGGGAGAATATGTTCACCAATGGTACCTCTGATAAGGGACTAATATCCAAAATATATAAAGAACTGACAGAACTCAACACCAGGAAGGCAAACAATCCAATTAAAAAATGGGCAAAGGACCTGAATAGATGCTCCTCTGAAGAGGACATACGGACGGCCAACAGACATATGAAACAGTGCTCAACATCACTCATCATCAGAGATGCAAATTACAACCACAATGAGACACCACCTCACACGGGACACAGTGGCCATCACCGATAAATCAACAAACAAGTGCTGGCGAGGATGTGGGGAAAGGGAACCGCCATGCACCGCTGGTGGGAGTGCAGACTGCTGCAGCCACTGTGGGAAACAGTCTGGTTCTGGTGGCTTTGTTACACACTTGCTTTTTGTCTTGAGTTAAAATGTCAGGTTCCTCGAGGGCAGCGATGGAGCCTCAGCTTCCTTTGTGCGGCCCCCACAGCCTGCTCAGCTCTGACTGCTACTCAGCATCACCTGTTATGTAAATTGCTTGACTGAGGATGTTTGCTGAAGGCTGAACAGCTAATTAGTTGAGGCTGGAATCCAGTTCTTTCAACTTCCAGCCAGAGGCTTGTTTGGCCAGCCAACAAACTAAATTTAGGGGCCTCTGGTCTCATGAAGCTACTTGAAAAGCTGACCAAACTTTCCTTTCCTTGTTCACTCTTGACTCCCTTTCCCCACAACACCCATGGATGAAGCTGTGATGATGTGGGTGACCAGACCACCTGTCAGAGAGGTTTTGGGGAGCATCCCCCTTCCTTCCCCAGGAGAGCAGGGAACTTGGATCCTCTGCTTTGTTGTCTGTGGGTTTTACCCTGGCGATCTACCTTGGTGTCGGGTCTGAGGGAAGTGGGGCTGGAGCTGTGCTGTTCCCGGAGGTGGCTTACAGCTGACCTGAATTATTATTTATCATAATAAACATATGTTGCCAACCCCCAACTTTAATTGCATTATTATGTATGTACTGACTTCCAGCGATGTTAACAGGGGTATTTGCAGCTTCAACAGGAAAGACGGCCCTTTGTCAACAGGATTACAATGTAGGCCATTCATCGTAAGTAATTTCTCTCCCTGTACAAATGTATGAGGTTTCAGACATATTGTGATGTGTCCTTTTGTGGCTGTTCGACACCAGAACTGGCAGCTTGCTGGTAAGCAAGAGAGGGCACCATGCAGAACCTGAATGCCTTGGAGGAAAGTTCTTTATTTAAACCCCCACGGGGCTGCATCTGTTTCTGGGTCTGTTCTCTAACCTTGGGAACCAACAGAAAAGCATCTTTATTGGGAGTGTTTCTGTCTACTTCTGCCATGATTCAGCATTCTCGAGTTCCCTTTAACTCCAGGAGTCATTCAGCAGCATTTCTGATGGAAAGAAAATTGATTGAATTTAATGAAATGGAATGAGACAGAGTCCTCATTGTTCTGAGTGCTTTTGGTTAGCAATAATTCATCAGAATGAGATCTGATTTTGGTTAGAGACAGCGTGTCCTATTATGGAAGCCTGGACATATCATTAAAATAACCCTAAGCCCCCAAGACACTGAAAGTTTGAGGGTCTAGAAGACTGAGACCGAAGTGGGTTTTATTAACTGCTTATGTGGTCATTTGTTTGTAGAGCTCACCCAATCACGAGGGCCAGTATATCTGGACTGTGTTTTGTGAATTCATTGTAGCTGAGAACAGGGGCCAATTAGAAACTTTCCGGTTTAATGCTGCTTAAACACCTTCCTGCCTCCACCCCTCCATTTACCCAGCCGCCAAGGGCAGGGCACACCCACCCGCACAGCCTTCCCACAGGGTCATTCCCTGGAGCCCCCGGCCCCAGTCCTCTTTCCCGGCCCCGCCCCCAGCCGGGTTAACTCCGCCTCCTCCCTCAGCCTCAGCCTCAGCCTCAGCCTCAGCCTGGCTCTCTTCCTCGGGGAGGCCTTCCCACGGGAACCCCGAGCGGATCACGTTCTTCCTGCGATTTAACACGATGTACTTTTTTCATCATAGCACCTGTCACAACTTTAATTCAATAATAATTTGTCTTACTGCTTTAATGTCTGTCTCCCCTGCTAGATGATCAGCTTCGTGAAAGCGAAGGCATGTCTCTGTTCTTCAATACAGCCTCGGGGCCCTTGCGCAGCACGGCACAGACCAGGCACCCGAACAGTGTTGAGCGCAGGACAGGAGGAGCTGCAAGCTCAGTGTGGAGACTCGGGCTCTTCAAATGGGACAGGCAGGGCTCCGGGAGGGCCCTCGGTGACCACTACCCCCTGGCGTTCACGCCCTGTGCACTCCCCTCCCCTCGAGTGTGGCGGGGGCTGGCCGCTCACTTCTAACAGACAGAGGGAGAAGGTAGCTTCCCTCTGTACGCCCTCTTTTGCTCTGGTGGCTTCTCAGAGGTCCCGTGGCCCCACAGCCATCGGCAAACTGGGTCCCACCCACGACCACGTGAGTGGAGCCGAAGGAGACCTTCCCTCAGGCGAGTCTTCAGATGCCACGCGGGGCGAGGCCCTGCCGGTGGCCCGTGGGCAGCAGTCCCAGAGCTAAACTGGGCTCAGATTCCGGACCATGGCAACTGTGGGACAACGAATTCTTGTTGTTTTAAGACATTAAGTTTTGGGGTAATTTGTTATACAGTCACAGATAGTTAATACATAGATTTTTCTCTATTAGGTTATTAGACTTAATATTTGTCAGGTCTTATGCTAAATCCTTAATATGTGCACTCTTATCTATTCCTCATGTTAACTCTGTGGTGCAGGTTCTGTTACAATTTCTAAGTCACAGACGAGAAAGATGAGGCAAAGAGGCTGAGCACGTGGTCCCAGGTCTTGGAGAGCACTGGTGGTGTGATCCTGGCGCCTGTGCTAAAGGAAGACTATAACCCGGGATGGCCCTGGGCTCCTTCCTCAGCTAACGACCAGGGCTCCTGACTCTCTGAGCTTCCGGGACTCAATCAGTGGGGTCTGACTGTCCAACATGCGGAAGCGGGCGGGGCAGTGGCTCAGCAGAGAGCCTGTCTCTTTAAGGAGCTAGCACAAGCACCCTTAGGAGACACCCAGCTGTTGCCGTCTGCAGGCATGCCCTCGTAACACCCTGGGAATTAGCATGCTTGGTGTGGAGCATTAGGAAGCCCACTCCTCTGTGGCCAAGAATAGAGTCCAATCAGGAACATAAAAAATGCTGCCTTTTGAAATAAAATGAACAGCATCCACCGTGATTACAGCTTGTTTTTCAACTTCTGCAAGATGAAATTAAATTGAGTAATTGTTTGCACATTTAACCACATGACTCTGATCTGTCTGTGGCAGATTGTGGCTTTGTGAGCATTTAAACCAGCAATAAAGCCTTTTAAGCTTATGTTCCATTTTATCTCATTTATCTATAGACCTAAAAATGCAACAGAGCAGAATGTAAGATGTTTTGGGGGGAAAGCTAGCATTGTATGAGATCACTATGGATTTAGGCTATGAAGCTCCGCGGCCTTGCACTGGCAACTAATTCTGTGTGCGCAATGGTTCTGAGCCCTGGCTTCCAAATACAGGGATGGGCAAAAGTGGGCTTACATCTGTGCATACATGAAACACAGAGTTTATTCTTGTGTTATCAAGAATTAATTTATTAATTCTTAATTAATTCTTTATTAATTCAATAATTTATTAATTATTGTATTATTTTCCATGTGAACAACTGTAAACCTACTTTTGCCCCACCCTGTATATACATATTAAAGTTTGAGAAGCACTGACTTAAAGTTTCTAGTCTTGGAAAGGGAAGCCTGCTTTCTCAAAAAGGGGGGATGGGAGAGGAGTCAGCTGAGGCATCCCTCAGAGCCCCCACACCCCCTGCTCCACCCACCAGGAAGCCAGCACCAGTCCAGATGGAACTGCAGCCACAGGAGAGATGCAAAAGCATTTTACAGGTCGCAGATGATCTGGCTCATTCCTCCGCCGTTTCAGTGCTTCCTGAGCGTCCACTGCTACGTGTGGGTAGAAGCGTGCACGGGAGGGGGGGTGATTAACATACAGCAAAGAGGTGAGAAGGTTGTCTCAGCACAGCGCCCAGTACATACTAGGTCTTAATAAATACCAGTGGTTATTATCGCTAGACCAAAGATCAGTGAGCTAGAGTCATCCACCTACAAGCCAGATAAACCGAACACAAGGGCCGAGACCCCAGCACTGTGGCTGGACGTGAAGCCTCCAGGAGATAAGGCTGGCATCCACAGCCCAGAAAGGGAATTTAAAAATAATCACATCCAAGTCCTACCAGGGACATTCAGATTTGAAATCATCACTGGTTCTACTTTAAACGGAACTTAAATTAAATGACCCAATAAAATGTTTAAGAAATTAAACACACACTCTCTCAAGCCCCTAGTTAATTTGAACAGAAAAGGAAATTTGCATTCAGCAAAGGTTCCAGTGCTAACCAACAAAGGCCAGACTGCAAGTCTAGAGGATTTTTAAATTAGAGCGTCTCAGTAAGATTTCTGTTCATCACTGAACTGCATACTGTGTGGCCAGGCAGAGGTCTAGGCCCGCCATGTCAGGGGTGTGTTGTTTCAGTGGGACTTAGGTTGTCCCACAAATTTGACCAAGACCAAAGTCTGGCACCAAATTCATGTACTTTTTTTAAGTGCCAGGCAACCAGCTTCCAGATGGCAAAGAGTGACTCCTGTCGAGAGGCTTCACAGAGGGCAGAGCTGGCCCCAGCACCGCCCCCCACAGCCCTGCTCCCTGTCCGAGTGAGCAGAGGGCCGGGGAGGGGAGGAGGTGGTCGCCAGCCTTTGGGAACATGGAAGGTTCTCAGTGACATGCAAATCTCTCTCAAGTGCACTTGAAGAGAGTATTACGGGAGCAGGCTTCAACACCGAGGCCACTGCAGGAGGGGAATCTGTTCCTCCAACCAAAAATCCTCCTGGCAGTGGGCTTGGTAATTGGTCCCGTGACCAACCGAACAGAGAGGAGAGAATACAGGAGGCCTGGCCACATGGGGAGAAAGGGCGGCACTGGAGGCCTCTCTCCACACTGTTTAGCAGGGCAGGAAACGAGAGTTGGGGAAACCAAAGAACATAGAAGTCCGCTCAACTGGCATCATCTTGCGGGCATCCCTCCACGAGGATCATCTGCCAGCTGAGAGGACACTATGAGCATAAGGCTGAGGGACAGATGGACATCCAGGAGAGGATGCTCTGATGGCCAGCCACGTGACCACTGCTCCTTTCAGGCACATGGTAGGATCACTCTAACTGCCCCACTGATCTGGAGTCTGGCCAGGCACCTCGCTTTGCTCAGAAACAATGGTGTCTCACTTAAGAAGGTACGCCGCGTCGCTGAGGCAAGACTCCGCTGCACACTCCTCCTCCAGCCACAGTGCTTGTGAGCATGGGGAGATGGGGCCTCCATCCACCTGCTGTTCTGGGGCAACACAGATCAGAGCCCCTGCCCACCCATGAGAGATGGGCACCAAGAAGGAGAAATTTGACTTCATTGTTTCAAGTCAAAAATAGGATTTCTAGAGTTATTAGTTACTGCAGCATAACCTAGCCTATCCTTACTGATAAAAGGGGGATGGGAAGCAAGAGTAACGTTAATATGGACTCAGAGCACCACCTCAAGGAGTTACGTGGCATCAGGCCCCTGCCTGGCCCTCCAGAGAGTCCACCTGACACCACCCCTGCGAGGAAGGGGGTTAAGTAATGTTATATATTCAGCACCGTATCGCTCCTCAAGCTAAAAGTTTGAACCATGCAAGCTACAAGGAAGAAAAAAACTACAAATCTCACATGAGATGGAAGTTTTAAATTCAACTGGACTTAGTTTTAAAGCTAAAAATGATGAAAATCTATGGAATCTGTCCAAAACATTATTAAGAGAAAGCAGCAATTAAAAATAAACAAAATGGACTCATGTTTATTTCCCAAACTAAAACTTCTCAATAAGCCGGTTGCCCATACATACATATTTGGTAAACAGGGACATATGTTCTTGATTGGCCTCAGAAAGCTGCAGCTGTTCACACTTACTCTCCTTATAACACACACACACACACACACACACACACACGCACGCACACCTGAAATAATTCCCAAAAGACAATCAATATCGCCCCGAGACAATCAGTTCTACTCAGCACTACCAACCACAGCATACTAATCCTAATGCGTGGCCTTCCTCCTTCTTGTGGAGATTTCGTGGTTTTTCTCCGCAGAGAGGGTGCACCTACAGGGAGAGAGGTGATTAGGATATCTGAAAACACTGTCTGCAGGCGAAGTGGGTCAGCGTTCCACTGCCACTGCTGAGAGGGGCGTACACCGAGCAGCCGACCTGCGGACCATGGGAGTGACGGGGAGGAGATTCATTAGCATGTGAGGCTCCCCATCTTTCCCTTCCAGGCTACCCACCCCTGCCCTCTACAGAACAATTTTGTCTTTTCCAGCCTAGAGGTCAAGAGGTAGGAAGGCTCCTATGAAGCCAGAAGAAAGCAGGAGGTATTTAGCCAGGAGAAACGAAGTCACACTGCATAAGAAACTGCCGGGAGATGGGGAAGGAAGAGAAGGAGAGGAGTTTCATGGGTTATCCTATAAAAGTCTCCTGAGCAACACAGGGGCCAAAACAACAAGAACAAAGTTTTTGAGAGCTGCAGTTGCGGGTTATGAATCAGGTCTTCTCTAACACGTTAGAAAGACAGAAGGAAAGACTGGACTTCCTTTGGAAATCCTTTGGCTGCCTGACTGTGCATCTGTGAAGGGGGCTTTAAGCAAAGCCTTGGCTGTGTGGGGCCCAGGGATTTGTCTGGGTGACAGATTCTTCTGCAGACACTTCTCTGCTCACAACAGCCTTCCTCTTGCCCTCTTTGTCTGCTCTTCCCCACAAGGCACGGCACGATTCAGAGCAGGCATCCTTCTCCCACGAGCCTCCCTCAACTCCCCGATGGGACATGATCCTCACTGGGGTTCCCTCGGCATCCTGTGCTCCCTGAATTAACTCACGTTCACCTGTTTATCCAAGAAGAGCACCTGCTCCTTAGGGCCAAGATTTAGTCTAAAATCTCCACACCCTGGGCCTGGCACCACATCTAGCACACAGGTACTCAGTAATTAAGATAGTCTAGTCCCTCTCAAACTCAAAAGTTTCCTTGACCAAAATAATTGCAGAAATGGTGATCCTTACCTGCTCCCCTGTCCACATGACACAAACTGAGTTTCTTGCTTGTGCATTAATATTTCCGTTACCTCTGCAGAGGTCAGCTTTGTATGCTCTGAAGCATCTCATATAAATACTAACTCCAAGGAGAGCAGAGCAAAGTGTGTAAAAATTTAAAAACTATGAAGAAAAGTATCTAAAAATTACTGCAAAAAATTTGTTTGGGTCTCAAGGTCCCCCATTAGACGACTAGAACCAAGTCGCCAAGTCAGCTCCAGGTCTACAGAAACACCACAGGAAAGGGCCCTCAGAGCTGTGGCCAGGGGAGCAGAGGTGTGGTGATACCGGTTTCTTCTCTTTCCTCCACGAGCCCTAAAGTATGCCCAAGAACTCAGTGGGCCTGAGAACTCAGGGCTGGAAAGGAGAAAGGTGCACTTTTAGCTTAGCACCACATTGGAGTTCTGTGGGTGTGAAGTTGATTGATCTTCAAAGTAGAAAGAAGCCTTCAGAAAGACCAAAAAGAAGACCTTGTCTCCACACTTGTACACATGCCTGAGACAACCAACCTTATCCAGGACTGAGCCCACACAGGGCAGAGACAGCAACCCATGCCGGCCATTAGGGACAGAAATTGGTGGAACTTGAGGAGGGTGCAGAATAAAGAAGAAAAAGAAAAGCAGTCTTTAAATGGGGAAGGGGACATGGTGGCAATGCCCATGGTATGGCAAAGCATGTGACATGGATACCCTGTACTCCTGAACAGTCTTCACATCGTGAACAAAAGCTGTAGAAACATCCAAACAGGTAAGAAACATTACACTCCCCATCTCGATGACTGAAGGGACTCAGTGTGGACTCACTGGCAGACTACTTGAACCAGAAGAAAAGGCCTGACCAAATATCCTCTGGGAGGCTAAACGGGCTTGATCACTTTCTTTTGGGCTGTTTCCTCTTCCCCTTCCTAGAGAAAAGTGCTCTGATTACACAGGGAAAGAGAAAAGGCTCCCAGCACCTCCTCAAGTTTGCATGGACATCTGGCAGCCTCAGGCCAGAATTCAGGAGCCAACGTCCAAAATGAAGGAGTCACGGTCCACATGCTCCTGCAACAGACGAACCCAGAACTCACTGTGAGCACAGGTGCCCCCACGCACAGCTGTGTGGCCCTGGCTGGCACCACTACAGGACTCAAGGAGTGGATCACGGGAACTTGCAGTGCAGAATGTGAGAAAGTGAGTTGTGAACAAGGACCATCTCGCTGGGAATCGGCTCCTACCTGAGAGGTAGTGGGAACCAAGATTCAAGGTAGAGTAACCAGCCCATCCATCTGGAGACCGTCACTTCTTTGAGGAAGAGAAATATTTTTACGTGCATTTTCCCACCCCTCAGGGAAACAAAAATCAAAGAGCCCCTCTGATTCACAGCGCAGCTGATGTACTAGGACTGGCAGGTAAACACACAGCATCTTTCACAACTCCCTGTGGCTGTTTTTCTTGGCAAAAATAATAAAAATTATGTGGTTTTTATTCAGTCTGATTGGCTGCAATCATGCATCAGATTTCCTGAGGATAAAAACATTAATGTACATATTTGATTGGTCCCTTCTGTTGGCTCTGGAGAAGGCAAATGTCTAGAATAAGGGGAGCTTGTGCCCAAGCATTTGCACAACACGAGGACAGAGAGTTTTGTCTGTTTCGTTTACAGCTGCGCCGCAGAGCCCAGGACAGTACCTGCCACATTTATTTCTTAAGTGAATTACAAAAAGAATGGCTCATCATGTGCCCTTCACTCTCAATATCATCCACCTGCACTACACCTTGCATTTAAAAAAAAAAAAAAAAAGGCCCTGACCGGTGTGGCTCAGTTGGTTGGGTATTACACCATGAAGTGAAAGGCCACTGGATCGATTCCCAGTCAGGGCACATGCCTGAGTTGTGGGTTCAGCCCCCAGTTGGGGTGCATATGGTGAGAAACAACTGGTGGATGTGTCCCTCTCACATCAATGTTTCTCTCCCTTTCTCCTTCCCTTCCCTTCTCTCTAAAAATGAATAAATAAAATTTAAAAATGATAATCATAAAAGAAGCAACCATATCTCTAGGCCGGCATTTCTCAACCTTGGCACCAGTGACATTTGAGGAAGGGGCGAGGGGCTGTCCCGGGCATTGTAGGGTGTTTAGCTGCATTCCTGGCCTCTACTCACTAGATGCCACCTCCACCCTCAGTCCCAGCAACCAAAATGTCTCTAGACACTGCCAGTGGCCTCCAGGGGTAAAAACCTCCTGTTGGGGGAACCACTGCTCTGGGCCAGCAGAGAGCTCCCAAGGAGCTGACCGACCCAGAGAACGGCTGTGTTTCCTGTCTTGTCCATGACGCTGAGACGGCAGCCAGGGAAACCCTCCTCCCTGCCTGCTCTGAGGTGTAAGCACACCAGACGGGCCCGTGGTGAGGAAGGTGGGAGGAAACATGGGGCTGTGAGAATCAGGCAGACGTTTTGAACACAAATGAAGACTGAGACGCTGGGCCAGGCGTTGTCTGTATTCAACAGGAGAAACCACTTTGCCGCCGTGATGCGGACGGAGCTGGGTTTTAATGGTCTCCTCTCACCCTCCTCCACTGCAAGGGCATTAAAAAATCGGTACGTTGTATGGTAGCAGGGGAGCTGTCAGCAGCCTTGGACTTGAAATCTGGCTTAGAGCATCTGCTTCTGCTCCTCATTATGAATGAGGCTGGGATTCATTAATATCTCCACAACCAGTCTGAAGGGCCCTTCAGAGGACAGGCTCTGCAAAGCATTCAGAAGGCCAGGTACAAATGTGAGGAAGGGCAGTGGCGTCTGCTCCCCAGTTCTGGGGGAGCTGTGGGTCTCTTGTACCCACTTTCCTGACAAACTCAAGAGGATCAGAGAAACACTCCTCCCAGGCAGGATGCTTGCATGCATCATCCTACCTGGGTCAAGTCAGTAATTGCACATTACCTGGCATGCCACGTTCTATCACACTCTTCTTTACAAAAAACATCACAGGACCAGTGCTGGCAAGGCTGCGTAAGACACACATTCTCTCATGCTGGAGCAGAGTCAGCACAACGCTGTAACACACAGCAGCGGCCTTCAAAACGCACCTGCCAGCACGCCACGTGTTCCCACTGCTGAGGCTATGTTGTGAGGAAGTCAGTCCAACCAGAGAAAGTCTCATGTGCCCAAAGCATCCATCATGTGATTACTTAGAGGAAGGGAAAATGAAAACAACCAATTGTCTATTGTCAGATATTTTAGTTTGGTATATTATAGTGTATACATTCACTGGACTAATACATACCATTAAAATGTCATTTACAAAGAAAAGCACCATGCTCTACTAAAATGTTTATTCTCTGTCATTAAACAAAGAGAGAGAGAACACCAAATCACACCAGCAGCATGATGTCAACCGTGGAAATAAAAACTCTGGCATTAAAAACTCTCGTGGAGGCAAAAAGACCCCCAAAACACTGTTAACAGTGACTGTTAACGGTGCATTTGGGAAGGAAGTGGTTGTTTCCCTTATTCTCTATCTTCTCAGCTCTGTTTTTAAACCATCTATTCCTTTACATTGGGAAAAGAACGACTTAAAGTCAAAAGAATAAAGGCAGACCCACATCCGGCACACGAACACCCCCTTTTCCCCGCTGCCTCCCGGCTTTCCTGGGCTGTCGCTGACACAGAACCGTGTGTGAGTGTGAAGTGCACAACGCGATGGTTTAACGCCTCACCCTCTGCTGCAAGACGATCGGCCAGGCAGCACATCCTTCACACCACACGTAGTTACCGTGCTGCTGCTGCTGCTGCGAGAACATTTAATATTTTGTTTCTCAGCCACTCTCGAGCATACAATGCACATTAACTGGTGTCATTATTCTGTACGTTAGGTCCCCAGAACTTACTCATGTTATAACTGCAAGTTTGTGCCCTTCGATCAAAATTCCTCCTCCTACCCACCACCCCTCCCACACATACACATACTGGCAAATACCAACCTACTCTGTTTCCATGAATTCAGCTTTTCTAGATTCCGTATATAAGTGCAATATGCTGTATTTGTCTCCCTTTGTCTGACATTTATTTAGCACCATGCCCTCAGGACCCACCCATGTTGTTGCAAATGGCAGGATTGTCTTCTCTTTATGACTGACTAATACTCCATTGTGTGTGTACATTTCCCTCACCCATTCATCGGTCAAAGCACATTTAAGTTTTTCCCATGTCTCGGCTACTATAAATAATGCTGCAATAAATATGAGGTACAGATATCTTTTTTGAAACAGTGATCATTTCCTGTGGATATACACCCAGAAGTAAGATCACTAGATCTTATGGTAGTTTGATATTTTCTTTTCTAAGGAGCCTTCACACTGCTTTCCGCAGTGGCTGCGCCAACGTGCATGCCTGCCAGCAGTGTGCCGAGGCTCCCTTTAACCCACACCCTCGCCTCCTGTCTGCTTGATGACGGCCGTTTTAACAAGTAGGAGGTGATGTCTCACTGTGGTTTTGATTTGCATTTCTTCAATTAGTGATGTTGAGCATCATTCCATGTATCTGTTGGCCATTTGTGTACCTTTTTGGAAAAAATGTCTACTCCAGTCCTTTGTCCATTTTTAAATTGAGTTACTTGTTTTGTTTCTCTTAAGTTATATGAGTTCTTTGTGTATTTTGGATAAAAACCCTATATTGGATATTTGGCTTCCAGTGTTTTCTCCCATTCCGCAGATTGCATTTACGTTTTCTTGTTTCCTTTGCTGTGCAGAAGCTCTTTAGTTTGATGCAGTCCCACTCGTTTATTTTTGTTTTTGTTGCTTATACTGTTGGTATCATATCAAAATATTGCTGAGAACAACATCAAGGAGCTTTTCCCTAATGTTTTCTTCAGGGAATTTTATGGTTTCAGGTCTTACATTGAAACCCTGAATCCATTTCCAGTTCATGTCTGTGAGTGGTGCAAGAGGGGGGCCGATTTCACCCACTTGTACGTGAATACCCGGTTTTCCCAGCACCGCTGTTGAAGGGACTCTCCTTTCCCTGGTGAGTCACGTTCACATGTGCCCCTTTGTCCGCAGGACCTGGGCCCCGCTGCTGCATCTTAATCTCTGCGTCGTTTCTCTGCCCAACTGGAGCACAGGCTGCACAAGGGGAGGCAAGTTGCCGGAACACAATAGATGCTCAATACGTGTTGCTGGACTGCACGGACGAGCTAGACCGCAGGGAGGAAAAGCAGTAGCGTGGTCACAGGGAAGTTGCGCACACAAACAGAGAGAGAGTGACGGGCACAGACTCGGGAAACTGTGGTCGCATCTCTAGAAGCTAAACACTCACCCGTCCAATAACCAGCGGATTCCACACCAAGGCAGGTGCTGGGGAAAATGCACATGTACATGCCCCAGAACATCAAAACTACCATAAAACAGTTTTGGAGACGACCCAAAACATCCTTCCGCAGTAAAGTGGGTGAATACACTGTGGAACACACACGCAGCAGTGAAAATGAACAAACTAGCCACACTCAACAATGCCTCACGTATTTGACGTTGAGCAAAAGAAGCCAGATGCCCCCACCAAAAAAATCCTCATGATTCCACTATAGAAGCATAAAAGCAAGAAATAGTCTACAGTGTTGTAAGTCGGGGGAGCTCTTACCTGGGAGGGGGACAGGCGGTGACTACAGGGTCACAGGACAGACTTCCTGACTGCTGCCAATATTCCCTCTCTCAACCGGGCTGCACTGGTGTGTTCACTTTGTTCGTGGAAGGGTACCAGAGGTACATTTATGGTTGGCACCCTTTGCTCTGTGTATGTTCTACGTCAAGGAAATGTACTTCCTACCGGTCTAGGGCTGCTGAAGACAGGGAATCTTCTCTGTGATTCTCTCTCCACTTGCTCCAGACTAAACTCCCCACACTCAGCATTCATTTTCACCAAGTCCCGTCTTGCCTAAACACTCCACCTCCATTGGAAGGCCCTGCACCCTTCTGCTGGCCATGCCCAGGTCCCTAAACCCAGATGTAATAGCACAGGTCACCCATGTACGTGAGTGACAGTTGAGACAAGCCGAAGTGACTTGACCACCGGACAGACTCAGAAATGAGTGCTTATGCTGCTTTCCCACAGGGACACGGCTCAGGTCACAGCGCTTCTGCACATCCAGCTTGCGAGGACGGCTCTCATTCCTTTGTAGACGAGGCCTTATCCTTTGCAGAGTAACTCCCAATAGGTCCCAGACCACCAAGCACCCCTTCTTCTTCCCTCTGTCTCAGACAAAAAGTCTGTAGACTCCAGAGGACAGGAATCAGGCTTGTTTTGCTCTCTGCTGCCCCCTAAGTGGCCGGCATGGTGCCTGGGACAGAGCAGCGTGGCCAGTAAGTCTCTGTGGTACCAATGTGTGGGCACGTGAACAACCAAACACAACCACCGGGGCGTGGGGACTAGAAAGGCAAGGATCTAGGTCCAGGATGACCACGGAAACAAAGAAAATATTTTTTAAACACACAGAGAAGTCCTTCTGCAGTAGAAAAAAATTTTAAACCACCCTGTTGTACAAAAATTACACAATTTATCTAAAACCAGTAAAAAAGAACAGCCTTATCTTTACCGTGGATAGCATTTTTATTCTCTCGTTCACTGAAAGAGACATAAGTCTCCTTCAAGATGACTGACTGGTCAAAGGTTTAGCCCAGGCCCAGAGTCACAGCGAGGCCACCTGGCTCCAACAGGAAGTAATGTCTTGGCCAAATAAGAGTGCTGGGCACTGGCCAGCCGAGCCCGCCAAGGACACAGAGGAGCATCCTGTTTGATGAGCACAGAAAGACCCAGATACCACCTACCTGCCCCTTACAATGGGCTACAGGAACACCCCAAGTCTGTAACTATTTTCTCTCTCCCTCTTAGCAACAATTTTGTCAATTTTAGGTACCATTAATTAGAGGAAATTCAGCAATGTGGGGTGAAGCAAAGTTTGAGAGTTTGTTCAGTGGGCAAAGAAATGTCTTTCAAATGAGAAATACTTCCATGTCTTGTTGAGCCTCATAGATTTTCTAAATGTTGAGACTGTGTTTCTGGTGTCCTCTGACCTTTCCAAAACTACCTGCCCTGCCAAGCAAATGGAGCTAACATGCCCCAAGGGGCCTTGCAGACCCTGTCACTGGGCAGCCCACATCTCTCAGAGCTGTTCTGTGTCTCCGTGCCCAGGGTACGCACCCTCTGCAAGAAAACATTCCGCAGACCACCCACCGCTCCTCGCCCGTCAGGTCCACTTCAATACCCACTCCTCCACAAAGTAAAGCCAACATCAGAGCCAACTTCCTTCGGTTCGTCTGTGCACGAAACCTACCAACTCTGCCAGAGAAGATGCAGAGTCAGACCGGCGGGCTGGATACGGACCCCGCCGGGGAGAGGACGGTTTGTCGAGACGATCCCCTGGGATTCTGTCATGGTAAAGGTCCCTCATCGGTCCCACTGTGCTCATGTGAGTGAACACCAAGAGTCCAAGGCTCCGGCACTCCAGGAGCGCCCATGACAGTGACAGCAGCTGAGACCTCTGCGGACTCACGCACTGGGACACAAGGCCCTTCATCCCACTCGTGTCGGCGGCAGCTCTGCCGACAGAGGGGAAACGAGGTGCATGAGATAATTCACGGCAAGACAAGATGCTCCTTCTGTCTGAAATTGTACTATTTGTTGGAGCTGATGGTGCTGGCCTCTTGGGATGAACAATGATTCTCCAGGGTTTTTCTGGAAATACAGTCTGAGAACTGCCCGCCCAGAATCACCTGGACAGCTTATTTAGGCGGCAGGTTCCCAGGCACCACCCATAACCTATGAGAACTATGTTCTAGATTCCGAGACCAAGAGCCACATTTAAACGAGCCCAGCAGTGATCCCTCACGATCGGAAGGAAGTCTGAGAACCACGGCTCTTGCAGCTCGCTCTGGGCACCTTCCCTTTTCGCCTTGGCCATGGCCAGTCATCTCGGTGTGGCCTGGCCCTTTCCAGAACTGAGTAGGAGTGAGTCTGTGTGCGTCGTGGCACTGAAAGGCTGGAGCGGAACCGGAGAAGTGGAGGCTTCTGCCCTCGATGCGTCTGTCTCCTCCGTGTGGCACCCGGGCGAAGGTGCCAGGGACACTGCAGCAAGCTCTGCTCCCCTGCCCTAGTTGTGGCGCCGGTGGACTCGGAGCAGACACCTGCTCACCCACCACCACCTTGTCATGTGGAGAGTGCTGAGGGGGACTGCTGCAGTGTGCCGTACTGACCACCACCCAGGAAGAGCGTGTAAATTATTACAAACAGCTGTATAATATGTCCTTCCTCCCTCCCTCCCCACTACACCAAAGAAAAGCTCGTTTTAAAGGATCGAAGGAGACTGCCACCTGAGGGGCGTATTTGCAAAAAATCATAAGAAAAGTAACCCAATTGAGTTAATTTGGACATTGGTGTTATCCCTCCAGGAGAACATCCAATAAGTCACATCACTAGGCTGTGAACACACCTTGGTCTGTCAGTCAGTTGGGAGGACCCAGCCCCAGGGGCTATGAAATGCCACACGCTCGTTGGCACTCCGACACGGTGCTGCAGAACCTGCACGTGCCTCATCTCTGCCCCGAGCCATGACCCTGGAGTGTAGTGTTGGGTTTCATCTTCAGCTTCCAAGCCTGCCACCCAGTTGGTTCTCAGCAACTGCAGTGGGGGAGAGGAGCGGGCAAGGAGCAGCCCGTACAGACTAGTCTCTAAAGAAAGACTTCACAAGTCATCACCCTTTCCAAGAAACTCTATGGCACCCTGACTTCTAAGCAACACTGGAAATTGGAGGAGTTCTGCAGCCCGGGACACGTGACCACAGGGGCAGGGAGGACTCACGGCCTGTCACTAGAGGGGAGGAGGTGTGTTCTGAGAGGGGAAGGTGGGCAGAGGGCTGTCTACACAACAGGATGGCTGCTGAAGACAGCACAGAGGCACAAATCGGGGCAGGGACAGAAGAACAGGCCATCCCTCCAAGGACCTGGCCCATCTGTGCACCTCACTGTCACGGGAGATTCATTCTCCTGCCCCCAAAATGAGTTAAGTTGGAAATGTGCAAAGCATGCTTTTCAAATGACCTGAGAAAGAGCTTGCTACTTAAGGGAATCCTGAGGCGAACACATCTGATGGAGACACATCGAGGTCTTTCCCACCTCGAGACCTTTGGACTGCACTTCCCGCTCCCTGCCCAGCTCCCAAGTGCCTCCGCTCCTCGCCCGTTGCTCCCCTCATCCAGCGGGACTCAGCACCAGTGCCTTCCCCAGGGAGGTGCTCCCTGACCAATGTGACCCGTCAGCCCCCTGCCCTTCCTGTTACACATTCTCTGTGCCTCCGGACCTCTGCCCACAGCACTCTTCCCAACTGCTCCCAAGTGACTATTTGTGACTGCTGCCCTGTCTGCCCCGCCAGACCGAACTCCAGGGGATAGAAACTGTCTGTCTTCCCCACCCGGCACCTGGCAAAGGCCTGGGACGGGGCTGGCACTTGCGGAACGTTTCTGCACCACACCCTGTGTTGGCTGTTCATTACTGGTTGGGCTTTCCTGAGCCACAGCTATCCTGCTGCGGCTGCAGGTCCTCTGACGGCCCGCAGGGAGGTGGGACTGTAGCACTGCATCTGTGACAGAAGGAACAGAGGCCCGGCCGTCCTACTCATATTTTCCTATTGATTCTAAAGCCAACAAGAAGCACGTGCCAGATGCTGCAGGAGCGTCCCCACGGACAGTGACACAGAGTCCCAGGCGCCACAAAGCCGGCCTGGGACCAGGCTACAGAACAAAATGAAGATCTTACTTTTTAAGATGGGCTGGAGGCCACTGGATCAGAGCTAAGTATTAAAAGTGAAGCCAATTAGGGCTGAGTTGGCATAACAGGGCTCCCTGGAGAGCTCCTCACACAACTAGGGTTTCAGGCACAGCTGGGCACCAGCCTCCTCTCAGATCCATCAGGAGGAACGGCGGCCAGGCTCAGCAGAGGCCAGTGATCGTGGGAAACAGTCAGGAAGGGTTTCTGTGCCAGGAGTTGCTGCTGGAAAGCAACGGGGTCTGGACCATGAGGAACCTCATGCAGCCTTCCAACTGGCAAGGCAAGGAACGGTGTGAGGACAGGCTCACGGACAATGGAACAGACGTCCCCAACATTTCTCTGAGACGTGAGACAGAGAGCAACTCACTCCTACTCACAGGGCAGGAGAGAAGCAACTCTCAGAAAGCAAATCAGAGTGCCGGGCACACCAGCCACAGGAAGATCACGAGCATCTACCTTGTGCTCAGCCTTTCCTCCTGGAAACGCCACAGCGTAGGGAGGGCCAGCCCGTTTAACCGACAAGGGAGCTGCGGCTCCCATGAGACCCAAGCTCATACTTGGCAAGACTGGAACGTGAGTTCAGGCCAAGAATGGGCCTTTCACTGTGATGTGGCTCAGCCTCTAGAGTTTTGAGTGTGTCTGGTTGAAATATATTATATTGAAATGAGTAAGAAATAACTTGCTATAACACATTCAACTACTAACAGGACTTTGTCTCCCCAAGCGAGATTAACTAGTGGGCTAACGATCAGGTCCCGCCCCTGAAGGAGAGTCTGGCAGGCGCCGTGATCCATTTGGGACCACTTCCTGCTTTTGAAAATAAGCTCATCAGCACGCAGGAGAGGATCTGCCCCCCACAATCCAGTGCAGCTGATGCACTGCGGCGCAGGGTTGGGGGAACCGGGCAACCGGGGAACTCAGCCTGGGAAGGCCGACTGGGAGGAGAAGCTCTGCGGCCTTGCCAGGCAGGAATGAGGTTTTCTCCGGCAAGGGTGAGCGGAAGGTGAAGACAGAGAACACAAAGACGGTCAGGCCTATCAATGCTCCGCCCTTTACCGCGATTCCTGCGAAATAATTATTCCTATCAGTGGCCATCTCACACAGGGCATTTAAGAGAGTGGGTTCATTAAAGAGAGTCAGGATCACAAACTCATTTAAGTCTCCTTGAACCTGTTTAATCAAAATGATTTTCTGCTCTTCTCTATTACAAGCTGAGTTTCTGTGGTGACAGATTAATGACTGATCTGCTAAGCCATACCACCTCTCTTGTCACCAACCCCTCCGACTGAGCCAGCCACCATTCATTGCATCAATAAGCCCCACTTGCCCTTGAAACTCATTATAGCTGAGCTGTTAAGATCAGCTGAGCAGATCAGATGCTCCCTGACACCCCAGTTCTGCTGCGGAGACCACCAAACCCCACAGAGTGTGCGGGGGACAGGACGTCACTGGCCCTCAGGGTCTCATTAGAGTTACAAACTCAGGTCACTCTGGAGTAAGATAAATGCCAAAGCAGCACTTCTGATTCTTTGGGCAGGCTACAGGTAATTATCCTGGAGTTAAATGTCAGCGCTAGTTTCATATGTACAAAAGAAAGAAAATGTCATGTTTGGTGTAAGCAACAATATTATTTTAATCGGATCAGAAGCTCATTATTAGCAGAAGATAAGCCCTGATGTGACCCCTACAGTAAGGTGTGTCCACCCGGCTCCCCATTCCATTGTACTGTCTCAGCCCAGGGTTCCTCACTGGACACTCTGCACACAAGGCAGGGAAGACTTGCAACATGCTATCATGGAGGCTCACGCCCAAACCCACTCCACTGCTGACTGCACAGTGAGAGGCTAGAATCAGGCTGCCCGGTTCCGGTCCAGGCTCCTCTGCAGCCCAGCTCTGCTAACTCTGGGCAGGGGACTCAGCCTCCTGGTAAGTCCGGGATAATAACAGTATCTCTCTCCTTGGTTTGTTGTGATTTAAATGAGATAATATATATAAAGTACCTTAAACCATGTCCTTCACACTAAGTGCTTCATTGAAGTTAGGTATTATTTATTTCTGCAATGTCTTAATTTTTAATTATAATCAGCAGGTATTACCTTTATGAGAACAGCTTATTTAAGAAGAGAAAACATGATAAGAAACGTGTGACAACATAAGGGAAAGGGTTTCATCCAGCAGACAAGAAGTTAGTACCTGAGTAAGAGATCATGTTATTTCCCTTGCTCACCCTCAGAGCCAACCCCCCGGCATGTGGTAGACAGTAAAATATTTGTTGGAATGAATGAATATACAAATGAGTGTAAGAACAAACCAAGGGAAATTTGCTCATGGAAATGGTTATGGAAGCCAAAGAAGACAAATTGGGAGACGGGCTGCGGCTTCTTGCCCCTTGACTTCAAACCACAGTGAAGTTAACAGGCAGGGGGCAAGGAGCACACCGCCAGCCATCATTTCTGTGTCGAAGTTCGCACACTCGCACACCCATGGGTCTCACCAGCTCTCTAAAGGGCACCCGTAGTTTTCAGCTTCACAAGTTCAAAAATTACTTCCAAATATCCTCCCCCCAAGGGCAAAAAAAGAATGAGTCATGGGAAAGGCAAGATGTTTTCTTTCACAACGACGTTCAAAAACTGACAAGCATCATACCGGTAATCTCAGGGCAGTATTCCGAAGGCATCAGTGGCTTCAGCAAACAACTCAAACAGCAGCAGAGAAGCTGAGCCTCGTCAACCTCGGGCAAGGCCCGGCTCAGTGAGCGTATCCGACTGGACGGGCCACTGCACTGGCTGAGCTGTGTCCCTTGCCCACTGAGCAGCTGGTTTCTATAGGAAGCAACCTTTTATTCCCTGCTCCCAGGGGACTGAAGCTCTGTGGTTATTCCAAGCAAATGGTCTAAATGAAGACATTGGACTTGACCTAAAAGATTATCTGGTGTAAGTCTCACAACACTTTAAAGAGGTTAATGGCATTAAATTATGCCTGATCCATGGCTAGCATCAGAGGACCCCACAAAGCATATAAAATGTTGATGAATGAAGATATTTGAGACTTTTTAAACATTTTAGATGTTTTTAATGTTACAATGAATTAAATTATCATTTTAAAAAATCTATGCTGCTTAAAACATTAGTTTCACACATCAAATTACTCCAGAAACAGAAAAGCAGCACATTTGAACAGAGAAGCTTTTCTCTTTCTGTTACGCTTTGGACATTTTTACAATATGTAAGACGTTATTCCCTAAACAAACTAAAAATGTGTGTTTAGAATATGGATTTCCAGCACTTAACCCAGAAATGTGGAATTGGAATCTCCAGGGAAGAAGCTGGTGCTGGAACTGAGTGAGCACCCCAAAATGAGCTTCAGGGTAAGTCAGGGCTGGAAAACACTGATCCAAGGATAAGAAACATCACCATTTTCAAGAAAGATGGGAAATGAAGAAAACCCCAATTTTAAAAAATTTAAAGATAAATGTGAAATGAGAATAATGCCATGCTTGGGGCACACAGAGACCAGAAACCCTTAAAGAGGCACAGAAACACAGTAAACGTTGCCACATCGCTCCGGCCACTGCTGCTCTCGATCTGACCCAGCTGCCACGGGAAGCCGTCCACAAAGGGGCCTCTCCTCCTCCACCCTGGCTCAGCCTCCCGTCTCTAGCCAAGTGAAGCATCTGCCCCATTCCTGAATTCTATCTAAAATGTAATGATAAAAGAAACAAACAAAAATGATTTCTACTCTACGTGAGTCCGTGAATGGGAGCTACATTGGAGCATCTTTGGGGGATGCGGGCACCTTTTCCAGCCACAGGCAAAGGTGGTCAGTGCAGGGCCCCCAGAGCTGCACCGAAGGGACTGACAGTAGTTAGCAGGGCAGGGATCCCATGGGCGGGTGGGGGGAGCAAAAAGAATATCTGCTGCAAAATTAAGACCCCCAAATAACTGTGGAGGTTACTGAAAGTGTTTGAAAGCCCCCTTCAAAGAGAAGCAGCCCACAGTCAACTAGGGGGAGTGGGAAAGGAACAGAAAGGGGGAGGTAGGTGAGCCCCCACTCAAGGCTATGGGCGCACCTGTTCCTCTAGACTGGGGCCTGCAGAGGTGCTCTTTGCAAAGTACAGGAAAACATCTGGATTCACTGGAGTCCTCAGACTCTCCCCCTGCAAGGGATGGGGACACCCAGAGCAGGGCTAGAGGAATCCAGTGAAAGAGGGTGACTCCTGCACATCTCCCACCTCCAAGAGCCCTGGGCTTGTTGACAAGAACAGAGGCTCCTGAGTTTGGGTCTCTCCCAAGAGCAGGCATTCCCAATGTTAGGTATCATAAAACTTCTTTCCCAGTCACCCACAGACAGCAGGCCCCAGCCACCCCAGGCAGCCTGTAGAAGAGCTGGCAGCAGCCCCCATAGCACAGAGGGATGCCATCTGCTGGAAGGACTGTGCCAGGTGCCTCTTGCCCCTGCATCCTCTGGGGCACACCTGGGGAGCAGCAGCCAGCCTCAGGCCAAAAGCAAGCAGCAGATGTGCCTCTGAGTGCACAGAAATAACCTGCTCACCTAGAGGAGCAATCCTGGGCCACCCAGGCTCCTCTTCAGGGCAGGGGACCAATGCCAAGAGCTCCCTGCCCTTTCCCTTCCCTTAATGATGTCAGAGGTCAATATCACCACATTCCCCTTCCCCCACCCTTTTATCAGGCCCACTGCCCTGTCCCTCCAAACACCTGGAGCACCTGAAACACCTGGCTCTTTAACAAATGAGCCGAGTTCACCCCCAAACCTCAGGTCCGCCGCAGAGAATCTGGCACACCCTAGAGATGGCTCAAATCACTGCTGCCCCGGGGAAGTTCTCTGGGGGCTTCGGCAAAGTAAACCACCAACGTCAGGGGAATTCAGAAGCTCAGGGAGCGCCTCTCTCTACAGCTGCTCACTGTTCACACCATGTTTAGTTCTGTCACCACCACCACCCCACCACCACCACCCCAGTCCTACAAATACACACACCTGGACCACAGGTACCAGGTAAGGAGAATCAAGCCTTCGAAGTTCTCTTTAAAGTTATTCTTAAGCAAGCCGCAGCCCATGGCCCTGGACCCCCCAAGCAGCCCTTGGAGGTCTGCACCAGTTCCACCTCCACGCCCTCCCCGCTCCCGCCACTTCGGAGACCCCAGTTGACAGGGGATCCCCCCACCCCCGCCCGCAGGGCAGCGCAGTGATACTCACGTCTCGAAAGCGGTTCCAGTACTTGTCGCGGTCGTACTGGGAGACGGTGCTCAGCCACTGGTCATTGTCCAGGAAATTGCCGTTGGGCCCTGCGCCTCCCGCGAGTGCTTCCAGGTGCCGGCTCTCGACCTGGAGGACGCACCACGCCGCGGCGGCCGCCGCCAGCACCGCGATCGCCGGCATCTGCGGGGCGGGGGCGCGGTGAGCGGGGCGCGGGCGGCCGCGCGCCGCCCCGGTGGCCCAGCTGCAGGGTCGCCCCTTGCACACCTGGGGCGCCTGCCCCGGATCTAGAGACGCAGGGACCTCTCTCATGAATGGCGGCGGGGATAGCACTCAGTCTCGAAGGAAGAGGCTGCGTCACAAACGAGGGGCTGCTGTCAACTAAAGAAGACCCCTGCTAGCTCTTCTCTGGGTGCCCACGACCCCGCTACTCTCACACGGGAGGCTTCAGGACCCCTCTGAAAAAACGCGGAGCCCTGGCTCCGCAAGCCGCACTCCCACAGACGGCGCCCGGGGCTCCGAGCAGCGGTCCAGGCTCGGGCAGGATGGGGCGCGGCAGAGGGTTCCCGCAGCTGGGAGGGTCTCCCCTCGCCCACCCGGCCGCTTAGGCGTGAGGGGCGCGCGGAGATACCCCAGGCCCCGGACCCTGCCCGCCCCAGGTGGTCTCGGGGAGGTCCCAACTACGCCAAGTTGGGGCGCGGGGTTCGGCGGGCACGTACCTTAGGGGCCGAACCGGGTCCCCGCGTCCGAGTTGCCCGAGCTCCTGTGGTGCTGTCGCGGAGAAAGCTGACGGGCCTCTCGCTGCCCTGCGCTCCTGCCACCCGCCGCCGCGCGTCCGGCCGCTTTGTGAGCCCGCGGCGCTCTGGCTCCGCTCGCGCTCTGGCTCGCTCGGGCGCGGCGTCCACCGGCGGAGGGGCCCGGGCGTGCGAGCCGAGGCCTCTGGCGACCCCTGGCGGCCACACGCAGCGGTGCCGCCCGACCCGCGTGCCCGCCGCCCCTAGTCCAGCGCAGGCCGGGAGGATGTGCTCGTCCACATCTTTACTGCAGGACTAAAACAAGCTTTCAGGCCACGCTGGTGAGAGAAACTGAGGAGATGGAGGACATAAGGCCAAGAAGCTGACCAGCACTGAAGCATTCTCAAAAGGACGATCGTAGGGCCACCGGAGTCAGAATCGCTTTAGTTGGGGGGAAAAGGGGGCTCCTTAAAATGGGGATTCCTGGCTCACTCCCCAGACTTGCTGAATAAGCATTCCTTAGGAGGGTCTCCCTGAGGTGAGTACATTTCTGCACTGCCCATTCTAGGTCATGCTCGCACCCACCGGTGCCTCTGCACTCCATGCTCCATACCATGCCCACTGCTGCCCGTCCCTTAAAACAGCCCTCCTGGCCTCCGTTTCTATCATTTCTACATCCTCTTGTCCCCACATTGGCCCTGTGGGTGTGCCTCGGTGTTCTGCACAGAAGCCCTTGTCTGTTGAACTGGCCCCAGCATCAGCCTGCTGGGTTTTCCTAGAGGGGAGCAGGGCGTTGGGGAGAAACTAGACCTGGCTTCAGAGACAGGACAAAGAAACAGGAGGCCAGCCTGACTCTCTGTGCCCCATTCACTTTCCAGATTCTCAACCATGTCCAGTGGAATAGGACTGGAAGGAAATTAATGCAACCTCCCTGTCTGCATACAGGTGACACTCACCTCCTGCCTTCCTCTTGTACGACCACACCTCATTCCCCAGACACCTGAGTGCTCTTTTAGAACAAATCTGACACACTCACTCCTTTCTCCTCAGCACACACTTAATAGCTTTCATGTTGCTTTCCAGATAAAGACCAAACTGCTGGCAGGAGCATCCAGGCCCTGCACACGGACCCCTGCCTGCTTCCTCCACTGCCTCTCCTGCCACTCCCTCCTCATTCCCTGACTTCCAGAGCAGGCTGCCCTTGGTATAGACCTCTGTGGAGGTGGGTGCCCTCTGGCACTGGGCATTCACTTCTTCAGGGCCACTGTCCACACCAGCCCCCAACACAGGCTGCATTAGTTCCCCCCAGCTCATTCATTGGATCTCTTCAGAGGACTTCTTGTGGAGCCTGTGGACCAGGCCAGGACCCTGGCAACACCCTCCTTGAGAACACAATTCTCCAGCTGTAAGCTCACTGCCCTTGCAATCACTCCACATCTCTGCTCCCCACCTGGCTGGAGCTCTGTGAGGACAGGGGCCGTGTCTGGCTTGTTCACTGCCACTCCCGGTGCCCAGCCCAAGCTCCTGACACACTACTAATCTTCATAAAATATTTCATGAATGAATGAATGAATGAACAGCACCCAATTGTGCTCTGAAACCACACTTCTCAGCCAACATGCCCCAACATGCATGATGCAGTCTGCTGCAAGTTGTACTGCAAATAATTTGGTTGTGTATATTTTAATGTATAGAATTTGGATTTTTTTTAAGTAGCAGATGCTGACCCCAACATACTCTGACTGCTTTACATTCCTAGATGCATTCTCGAAAGGGAGACAAAGGAGCAGAGTCACAGCCACATACTGGGGACTGCATGTCATCCACGGTTTATTTTATCATGGGAATATTTTAGGCACTCCAGTGTGATGTTCTGGGCATATCACAGCAGGAGAAAGGTTTAGAAATGATAGAGAGAATGTTTTTACTTTCATAGAAACCCAAGGAAGCAGCTACTTCCCCATTTCTCTGCCCACTTTGATGACAAAACTCCAAACAATTGTCCCCAGATCTCATTTCAGCTTCCTCAGCTCCACGTCAGCCTTACACCCATTCCAACCCACCTTTCATCCTCACGGACTAACTGAAGTGACTCGTCACTTTCAGCAACCTCCTCCCAGTCTCCACCCTGAATGGGCAGCCCTCACTGCTCCCCTGCGTGGCCTCTGAGCAGTTAGGCCCCCGAGACACCCTACTGCTCACTCCCACGCACGTACCAGAGCTTCTCAGGGCTCAGGCCTCGGCCCTCCCATCCAGTCCCCTGCTGAGAGTCTCTAGGTCTATTTCCAGCCCAGAGTGGCTGATGACTTCCAGCCATACATCCACCTTCATACTTGACATCTCCTCCATATGTCCTGTGGGCATGTCTAACTTCACCAGGTCAAAATAGAGGTCTAGATTTCCCTCCAGAAACCTGTGCTCTGAGTCATCCCTACTCCAGTAAATGCATCTCCATCCATGTGGCTGCAAAAGCCAGAAGCCTGAGTCATCTTCAATCCCTCCATTTCCCTCGCCCCTCACTTCCAGTCTGTCAGCAGGCTGATCCATCCCACTGCCAAACCCTCCAGCCCATCCGCTTCACTCTGCCTCCACGGGCACCACCAGCCACTTGGCAGTCCCTTCTCACCCGAAGGGCTGCAGTGGCTTCTTGGTGAGTTTCCTGGATTCTTTCCTTTCCTTTCCCAGTCACTAACCACTCAGGGGTCAGAGTAGTCTTTTTAAAACAAAAACCACCCACTTGCATGAAACCACTCACTGGCTTCCCATGACACTAAAACAAAAACCCAGACTCTTCCCCATGCCTGGCAAAGCCCCGCACCATCTGGTCCCTCCCGTCCCTTTCCCTCCCTGGACTCCAGCCACTCCTCAGCTCGGTTATGCACGCAGGCCAAGCGTGTTCTCACCTCCGCTCTTCCCTCCGGCTGGGCTCTGCCCGGAGTGGCCCTCTCCCTGCTCTTCATGGGTTAGCTCCCTCTTAGCCACCAGACTCAGCTCCAACCGCACCACCTCACTGGAGCCTTCCCTCCTCACCCTCCCATCCCAGGTGGGCCCTCCACAGTCCAGCCACATCTCTGCTAGATGCTGGCCCCTGGCTGCTCTCTTAAGAGTAGTACTTTGTTCTTTTGTCTCTCTGTTTCCCAGTTTGAATATGAATTCCAGGAGAACAGGCAAACATATTGTCTTTTTTACTGTTGTAGCCTCAGGCTTATCTCAGAGCCTGGCATTCAGTGGGCACTCCATAAGTATTTATCCAGTGACTGACTGAATGAATGAAGCAAATTCCATAGCCCTCAATGCATCCCAAAGTTTGAAAACTGTCTGGAGAAGTTTCCTTTCATGGTTCTTAAGTCCCTCATTCTACAGATCCAAGTTGTGCTTTTTGGACACTGCCTGTCCCCAGTTTAATCAGAGGGCATCTGCTCTTGGCAAAGCTCCAACCTCAAGACAGGCATCTTCCCTGTAACCACCTATTACAAAGCAGCCAGAACACCGCCGGCAGGTGTGAGGGAGCTGGGTCTGGCCAGAGCAGAGAGAGGATGTAACCTTGGAACAGGGGCAAGGAGGCTGGAAGCTGGAGACCTGCCGTGAACTCAGCCAGCACTTGCGGGGACAAATGCCAGATTTATTCAGCTGCGGGAAGCACTCGGGACCAAGATCAATACTGAGCCTTGGGGCTGTATTTCTGCTTTTCAGTGGCTTGCGCAGAACTATAATAACTCCTTGTTTTAACACAGTTCTTATTTCCAAAGAGCCCCACATGTTTTATTTTTGGTTTAATAGACCCTCCCACATGAACTACTGGGTAGTATGAAGCAGACAACTGCCACCGTTTTATGTGGAGCACAGGCTGGGTGAATTGCTGAAGGTCACAGAAAGAGAAAAAGATGAATCTAGTTGTGGGAGTTTGGGGTGCATCCCCCATTTCAGGATGCTGTGCTGGCCAGAGTTCAATTCACCCATGGAGCTCCATCTGACAAAGGGGTGCCTATAAGACTTACCTTGTCACCAACCCAGGTTTAGTTTTAGCTGCAAACTCACATAGCTCCTGCTATGTGGCCTCTCCATTTGGCTGTCTCGTTGGCACTTTGAATTCAGTGTGTCCAAAACCAAACATTTGAGCTGCATCCTTCAGCCAAACCTGCTTGCCTTCTCCTGTCCCCACCTCAGGAAAACTGCCACCACCACCACCCCAAATGCTGGTGTCATTCTGACCGCCTTCTCAGTCACCACTTTCAGTGAATCACCAACACGTCAGCACTATCTTTGTGTATTTCCAGTTCCACTGACCCTTCCCCACCTAGAGTGCACTTCCCACCACCTTCCACCTGCACTTCACAAAGCCCCTTACAGGGGTTTCTGCTTCTGGGCTGGCCACTCATTCTCCACACAGGTGCCAGAGTGGTCCTCGCTCAGCACAAACGTGATCCCTTCTCTCTCCTCCTGTCCTGTGCCCTCAGGATAAAGAGCAGGCACCTCCCCGTGACAACTGTGCACCCTGCCATGCCCAGGGGCTGCAGGCCACCGCTGTCCCACACACCCCTCACTGACCCCCTGAGCATCTCCACCCAGCCTCCTTCATCCCATGGCCTTTTGTGAGGGGGCTCCCTCTCATCTGACATCCTCCTCCCTCCCTGCCCTTCTTCTGGCCAGCCCCACTCGCCCTTCAGGTCACAGCTTCACTCCAAGTCCTCAGACAGGGCTCTCCTGACCCTGACAGCCTCGTGGCACTCATCACAGCTGTACACTGTCCATCTACCACTAGACATTCAGGGGGACAATGGCAGGGTCCAGGTATGTGTCTGTCTCGTTTGCTGCTGAACCCACAGTGCTTTAAAACACTGCATGCATAGCAGATGCACAAGAAATATCGACTGAGTCAGTGAATGCTCATGGAGTAATGTATTTAAAAGTTCCTTCCCTTCTTAGAAGCAAAGAAGCTCCCGGGTTTATGCTGGTATCTCAACCTCAAAACACTCTGTGGATGGAAGGTGGGGTGCATGATCCCTCCACTCTCAGGCTATTCTGCAAGTTTGAGGGTGATGTTGCAACATATCCTGGCCCCAAGAGGAGGAAAATGAAATCGATGCATTTCTTGACACCATTGAAAACAGCTCACCCAGCAGGGCCTGTAACTTTTACGAACACGTCGATTTCACCTATTGATTATATATCTGTATTCAGCAGAGCTCGTTCCATCTCCCCACGTCGCCCACCACCAGCCCCGCCCCTCGCACACACTCTTTCCCCATGCAGAACCGTGGCAAATGGGCAACCCGGCGTGGGAGGAATTGATTTTAAGCAAATAAATACTTCACAAATAGACAAAAATAACTGTCGGCAAAGCCTAATGGCCAAGCAACTACACAGGGACAGAGCAGAGGGAGCTGAATTCCTGCCCGCAGAGGAAAAAATCACAAGGGCTACAGCGGCAGCACCATTTGCTGGTGTGCACACAGCACATGTGACGTGCCAGATACCGCATTCCTGTGTGTTACCTGATGTCATCCTCGCGACAACACCGTGTAAAGTGGCCTCTGAGACAAGCCCCGTTTCACAGATGGACACACTGAGTCCCAGGCTTGTGTTATCACACATGCAGGTCCCCTCAGTGAGCAACTGGGAGAGCCCGCATTGAACCCAGCACTGCCTGATGTCAAAGGTCCCACCACGACCCATGACACCACTCAACGGGCTGCCTTCCCCCTTGCAGCCCTCTGGGTCTCCTTCACCCCCACACTAGATTTCACACTAATAACAAGTTATCTTTTGATGGAAATGAACTGCTACTAGCTCATTTATTCACAGTACAGGTTGTGCTCATGAAGGTTAGGGTCTGCTCCGGTGGAATGTATGGTCTCGTCGGTTAGATCATGCTAGTGGGAAATCACACTATTTACATCTGTGGTTATGGATGCTTCAAAAGGCACTGACAACTCTGACTAGCTGAATGTGGCAACAAAGGACTTGATATGACTCAGGGCCTCCAGTGCTGATGTGACCTTGTCATCTTGGGGTGTAAAGTAGTACTTGCTGCCAGGCACCACATGTTTGGTCCTCACCCAGGAATACTGACACCTCCTTTGCCTCCCACAGAGATGGCTGCTCCCAAGGTCTCGACCCACCTCTGTGGTAGTCCAGGTACAGCCTACGTGGCCAGGGATCATGGGTAAGAGACTTCCAGGGATTGACATTTTTGTGAAAAACCACTGGGGATGAGAAGGACCGGGGTTACTCTAGGGAAGGCAACCTCAGTATCTTCATTTAGCTACTCAATTCCTTTAGCTACTCAATTCCTAGCTACAATCCACTTTGGAGCAGGACTTCGTGTCAGACTCGATGATACTGGGACCCAACAGGGGAATGGGACAGACAGAGTCCCTGCCCTTGTGGAGCCTATTCTTTTTTAAAATTACATTTTATTCATTATGCTATTACAGTTGTCCTGATTTTCCCCCTTTGCCACCCTCCACCCAGCAGCCCCCATTCCTTCAGGCAGTCCTCCCACCACTGTTCATGTCCATGGGTCATGTGTATAAGAACTTTGGCTACTCCATCTCTTATACTGTACTTTACATCCCCATGGCTACTCTGTAACTACCTATTTGTACTTCTTAATCCCCTCACCTCTTCACCCACTCCCCCAAGCTCCCTCCCATCTAGCAACCATCAAAATACTCTCTGTGTCGATGATTGTCTCTGTTCTCCTCGTTTGCTTAGTTTGGTTTTCAGATTCAATTGTTGATGGATATGTATTTTTTGCCATTTTATTGCTCATAGTTTTGATTTCCTCCTTCTTAAGTAAGTCCCTTTAACATTTCATGTAATAGTGGTCTGGTGATGATGAACCCCTTTAGTTTTCTCTTGTCTGGGAAGCTCTTTATCTGCCCTTTGATTCTAAATGATAGCTTTGCTGGGTAGAGCAATCATGGTTGTAGGTCTTTGCCTTTCATGACTCTGAATATTTCTTGTCAATCCCTTCTGCCTGCAAAATTCTTTTGAGAAATCATCTGATAGTCTTATGGGAACTCCTCTGTAGGTGACTAACTTCTTTTCTCTTGCTGCTTTTAACCTTCTCTCTTTATCTTTAACCTTTGGCATTTTAATTATGATGTGTCTTAGAGTGGGCTTCTTTGCATCCATCTTGTTTGGGATTCTCTGGGCTTCCTGTATAAGCAATGTCTATTCTTTCACCAAATTAGGGAAGTTTTCTTTCACTGTTTTTGCAAATAGATTTCTGATTTCTCACTCTTTCTCTTCTCCTTCTGGCACCCCTATGATGTGCATGTTGGACCTCTTGAAGTCGTCCCACAGGCTGCTTATACTATCCTCATCTTTTTGGATTCTTTTTCCTTCTTGTTGTTCTGATTGGCTATTTTTTGTTTCCTTATGTTTCAAATCATTAATTTCATTCTCAGCTTCATCCACTCTACTGTTGTTTCCCTGTAAATTGTTCTTTATTTCAATTAGTGAATCCTTTGTTTCTGACTGGATCTTTTGTATGCTGCCGAGGTCCTTGCTAAGTTCCTTGAGCATCCTTATAACCAGGGTTTTGACCTCTGCATCTGACAGATTGCTTATCTCCATTATGTTTAGATCTTTTTCTGGAGTTTTGTTCTGTTCTTTCATTTGGGCCATGTTTCTTTGTCTCCTTGTTTTGGCCACCTACCTGTGTTTGTTTCTATGTATTAAGTAGAGCTGCTTTGACTTTGTGTCTTGGTAGTGTGGCCTAATGTAGTAGGTGTCCCGTAGGGTCCAGTGGCACAGCCTCCATTATAATCCAAGCTGGGTATTCAAGATGCATCCTTCATGTGGGCTGAGTACACCCTCCTCTTGTAGTTGAGCTTTGGTTGTTGTTGGCAGGTCAATGGGAGGGATTTACCCAGGCCAGTCAGCTGCAAGGATTGGCTGTGGCCACTTACCACCAACCTCCACCTTCCATGGAGATTCAGCTGGGCAGGGGCAGGGTGGTGATGGTGTGACATGGTCTGTAGCTGTCCACTGGGTGCATTGGCCCTGGGGTTTCCTGGGTGTTGTAGTCCAAGATCAGCCCCCACCTATGTTTTGCCTGGGGCTGCCCTGCTTGAGCTGTAAAGCAATTGAAATGGCTGCTACTTGTGCTGGGCTTGGAGATTCCCAGGTGAAGCCAAGCTATGAATGTAGGCTGGCTGCTGATGATGCCAGGCCTTGGACTCACTGAGGCCAGCTTTTGCTTATTTAAGAGGATTTAGGAAGTTGTGAAGCAGGAGCCAGGGCCAACCATTCATATGGAAAAGCAGTCTGGGTGAGCTCCTAAGTTGGGTAGGGTATAAGATGGGTAGGTAGAGTCTCTGGGGATCTCCAAGTCATATCAACAAGTGTTAGCCAGGTGGATGGGGTCTCAGATATGACACCAGCTTGCTGGCCCTGTTGCTCTGTCAGAGGAAGGTTTAGAAAAGGGACAAAGGCCTCTACTCACCTTGATGCCAGACACTTCAGTTTCTCCCTGTATACTACTGGTGTCTTTGAAGCTGCTACCTCAGTGCGGGAGCTCAGAGAGAGTGAGTCTGAGTATGTAAGTCCATGTGTGGGTTCTTTAAGAGGAAGTACTTGGGGTTCCAGCAGTTTCTTCCACTGACTCAATCACCATTGGTTTTTGCAGCCAGAAGTTGCAGAGACTTATCTTCCTGGCACTGGAACCCTGAACTGGGGCCCTGGTGTGGGGCTGGGACTCCTTGCTCCTGAGATATCCCTCCTGAATTTTTGTCCACCATGCATCTGCACCCCTCCTACCAGTATGGATGGTTGTGGTTTCTTTAATTCTGTAGTTGTCAGACTTCCATTCAACTTGATTTCTGACAGTTCTGAGTGATGGTTGTTCCCTATTTTAGTTGTAATTTTGATGTGCTTGTGCAAAGAGACAAACCATGTCTTCCTACACGGCCATCTTGACCAGAAGTCCCTCGTGGAGCTTATGCTAACAGGGAAACCTCAACACATGCTTGCAGCACTGGAGACAAGCTTTGATGGCCCAGCTGGAAAGAATTTGTCCTTGTTTCATTCCTCTTAAAGATTCCTAAAGAACTCTGACATCCATCTGCCTGGAACATCTTCCCAATTCTCCAATGGCTAAAACACCCTATGGAGTTTATGAGTCCCCTGTCAGCTGTCAGTTGCATCCCATTTCAGAGAAGTTAAAACAACATGCACTTCAGAATCAATGAAACAATGTAATGCCTACCTCATAGGGTAATCAAGAGGACTAAACAAGTTTATATTTGTAACATGCTTAGAAGTGTCTTACACATAATGATGCCATACCAGTGCCTGTTTGTTAAATTAACAGTTCCTCACCCAACCCTATGGAATCTGAGGTTGGGAGAAGTTAAGTAAGGGGCTTACTGAGGAATAAAGGGGATCTGAACCTGGGCATCCTAGCTCCTGAGTCCATGACTACACCTTGATGCAGGGCTGCCTCACTCTTCCCCTTACGATCTGCTCTAGAGGGAAAGGAGGAAGATACTGATCTCTGCTAAGTAACAAGCCCTCAGAGACTTGAAGACTTTATTTTCTCCTCCCAGAAAAGCCATCCAAGTGCCTCTCCTTCCTCTCATTACCTCTGTGTTTGTTTAAAGAAAAGTCATGCACCATGTGTTGGCATCAACCCACACACACACTACGGAGTTTGGAAACAGGCTGACAGGGCTCCTTCCCTCTCAGGGTCAACACCAGATCTCTGCCTGGAGAGGTGCTTCAGTTTGGGAAGGATGCCGGGGAGAGGAGGCTGGACATTCGGATCATCAGAGGCCTTGGCTGCGACTCCAGAGAGCAAGGCTGCTGAGAGAGGCCCTAATGCAGCAGGAACCCCAAGATGGAGAGAAAAATGGGGTTCCTCCTGGAGGAAGCTCTCCAAGGTTTCAAGCTGAGATGGAAACAAGAGAGCAAAACTGGAGCTGGAGAAGTCACACTGAGCCAGATGAGCCTTGGGAACACAACAAAAGAAACCAGCCCAGTTTGCTGAGACCCCAGAAGAGCCTGAGTGTTCACAGTCTTCCTGGAGCAGAAACTAACTCAACAGGATGCCGAGAACCACCCAGCAAACTAGCTTGAACCAAAACTAAACTTTCTATAAATATTTCCCACCCAAACTCCCAAAATAAAATACAGATGGGTCCATAAAGTCGTACACACTAAACTTACCCAGCCCAACCCCCCAGGAATGGATGATCCTAGGAGGGCATCCTTTCAAGGCAAAACAGACCCAGAGGGCTGGGACAGGTCAGTGGGAAGATGTGAACCTTCATCACTATGCTAACTGCACAAAGCACGAGGCCTGGGGAACCCTGGTTCAAACACCCACTCAGCCTATTACTAGCTATGGACTCTCAGACTAGTTGATTAACCCCCAAGACCCATTTTCTTGCTCGTAAAATGTGGATAGCAATGGTGGATCTTCTTTATAGGGCCATGGGAAGGGTTAAGAGGTGTGTGAAACTCACAGTGCTGAGTGTCTGCACATGGGAAACACTATAAATGATAGGGCAGTGTCATTGCCATTCCTATAAAATGCTTCACAATTTACTGGGTGATTTCTCACTAAGTCTCATATATGAGGTTCACAGAAACAGGTCAGTTCACCCCTTTATTGCCTGAGAAACTTAGACTCAGAGAAAAAATTTTAATCACTTGTACACTCCTCTCCACTACAGTTTTCTTAAAGTCTAAGTGTTAGGAAGAATTTGCCTGGCTGCACACATATCCACATATAATTTACAGATGCCTACAACTGTGAAAGCATCCTCAGTCAATTTGCAAGTTAAATGTGTATAATTTCATTAAAGTCATAAAGTAAAAAGGGAGTTATCAAGCCAGGGAGAACGGTAGGGGAGACAGCAGGGGTCCCCAGAAATTCTCCCAAGATCTTCAGTGGGAGAACACTAAATTCAACTCAGCATCTGCCCAACAAAGGAATATTATACAGATCATTAAAATGATGGCTATAAAATCCATGAAGCAATATGAAGAAACAGAGTTAAAAAAAAAAGTCATGTTATAGAACTGGATGTACAGAATGTTTTGGCGAGAAGGAAGGTGGAAGAAAACACACCGGGGACTAGCAGTGGTTATGTTAGGGCAGAACTGCGGGTAATGTTCTTTTTCTTCTTCGAAAGATATCTTAGCAAGGACGTGTAACATAAGCAGTGCATCCTTTATTGAGAGCCTGTGTTCTGGAGTTAGAGAGACCTGGGCCTGGACCTCAGCTCTGTCACTTAATGCCTGTGTGATTTCCACAAGCTCTTCACTCTCTATATGCTTGTTGGTGCTCCAGGAGGGGCTGGGCTTTGTCTCCCCGTGGCATTGCCCACTGACCGCTGGATGGGAGGTGGTGGTAGGTACAAGGGTGTATAACCTCTCCAGATATCTCTGCCGAGGGTAAATCTCCTGAGAAGGGAACCACTCATACCCATGTGTTTCTCATGCTAAGGTCACCCCATCCATCCACAGCTTTTCCAGGACTCTGATAGATTACACTCTCTGGGAAATCACTAAGACAAGGGTCTCTTAGTTGCCACACTTGGTCTTGAAGTCATAACTGATGCTTGTCTGTCCTCTCTCCCTTTGGCTGGCCCTTCTGCCAGTGTGGGTGACTTGCCTGGTGAGGCAGCCCACACCCTATCCACATAGAGTCTGAGCCCCGATCACCAGGCCATGGCTGCTGTACTTAACTGCCTGTGGTTATGATTGGCCATGAAGTACCAAGGAATCTCAAGGGACCGCCTGACACAAAACCTATTTCTCCTCACCACCACCCCAGAGCAGAAGTCCTTCTTTCTCATGATGATGAGGGTCAATTACTCCTTTCTGTACTTGCTGGCCCTCTGGCATGAGATGAGGAGCCCAAAGTGACGAGGGAGCAGCCATAGCTTAAGCTCAGCGCAACACCTGCTCTGTGCTCATGTGGGAGCATCCCCCTCTGGGACCCAGGGTCTCTGCCTGGATAGACTGAAACTACAAACAGGAGGTGCAGATTCTCCAGATGGGTCACTGAGAGTGGGCATGAGCAGGGACGCTCCTTCTCGCACTCTTTGGTTCTCAGACCCAGGTATACAGTCTGCTGGGGACATAGCACCATATGATGGCCGTTGGTTTAGGCTGTGTGCTCAACCTAAAGGATGTTGCCCCATCCTTGCAGGAAATCACCTCTAAATTGGTACCTCAGCTATACCTCTAAGAAGCTGCTCCAATCCTTAATCAGGTCAGCAGCTTCATGATGGTGCAGTATTAAAAGCAACAGTGGATCCCATGGTGATGTGCTCATTGTATTATCACCTTTGCCATACAGTGGGTCCCTGGTCCGAGGCAACATTATCTGGTATCCCATATCAAGACATGAAACACTGATGTGATTCTGTATCTGCTGGTGTTATTATTGGCTGAGACACTGCAGGCAACAAGGGCAAATCTGAACCCAGAATATGCACCAACCCCAGTCAGCATAAACACTATCCATTCTAAGTTGGAAAAGGTCTGGTACTATATGAAGGGTTCAGCAATGATTTCTGTTTCTGGCAAGTCAAACACCCAGCTGTGACAATAGCTAAATCAACCTTAGGGAGCGAGAACCCCTGTTGTTAGGGCTATGAGTAACCTTCCTATCCACCACCATACCACTCCACTCACCAGCCCATTGTGCAAGTAACATACATGTATGTAAGTGCACAGGCTAGAACACATACAAGGGGGGACCCAAAAAACTCAGAATTTATTTATGAAAAATTGTGTGTTTATTCTCACATGTTTAAATTTCAAAGTACTCTCCATTTGATGCAATACACCTATGGAGATGTATTTTCCTCTGCTCAAAATGGTTTTCAAACTCATTGATTTTGATACCTTTTAGTGCTTCTGCCATTTTTTTGGTCTCACCTCTTCCACATCTGCAAAACATTTCCCTTTGAGGACTTTTTTCATCCGGGGAAGCAAATAACAACAACAAAGAAGTGCCGCTCGGCGAGATTAAGTGAATAGAGAGGACAAGGCATGGTGCCGTTTTTGGTCAAAAACTGCTGAATGCTCAGCATGGTGTGGGCAGGTGGGCTTGTAAATCACCCATCGTGAAATGGGCAGATGTGTTGACTCATCCCCCCAAAAATCACTGAAGCTAAATGCAACCTCTCACAACACCAGTTAATACACCAGTGCAGATGGGTTCCTAGAACACTCACCTAGCAGGGAAAGCCTGTACTACAAGGGGCCCACCCTCCAAAAGAAAATTCTGGGTTTTTTGGGTCCCCCCAGCACATAAAGTTCCTAGCCTGAGAGGGTGTGGAATGATCCCACCCCAAAAGCAGTGAGCGTATCTAGCACCCGGCTCTTGGTCTCTAAACACTCTTCTCCAATAAAGGAAACTGGGACTCCTTACGAAGTGGTGGATTACCGGGCTAGCACAGGAAAAACAGCAGATGGGCTTGGGAGTGAGAACATAGGCAACAAGATGTGGGCTTGTCAAAACAACAGGGGCCAACCTGAAGGAGTTCCTAACAACCGAAGGTGGAAAATTTTTGGAAACAAAATAAACAATGACTGAATTGAACTTAACTTATACAATAAATACCCATGATTCCATTCCAGTATGAATGAATGACAGCTCTTCTTTACAGTAGAATTACAGTTAACCAATGTAGAAAGAAAGAGGGAAACAGAAAAATCATCATTAGTCCGAAACTGCAGTAATCATTGCTGCAGAGGAGAGCTACCAATGGGTGGTGAAATCGGCAGGCTAGTGTTTGAAGGGAAACCGGACACGAAGGGTCCCTGAGTATCTGCCTCGAGGATTACTAATCCTCAAGGACTTGGGTGGTTAGTACCTTTACAGTGGAGAAACGTACCAGAAACCCCCTTCACAAGTGATGGGAGTTAACATGAACAGTGACAAGACGTAGTGCCATCAGGGACCTCTTGACATGATGCACAAGAAAAATACAGCTAATTTCTTTGATATCCTTCCCAGAAAATGTGTAACCTTCCTCCAGACGTGAGAAAACCTCAGACAGATCCAACTTGAGGGACATTTTATAGAATAACAATGCAGGAACATCAAGATTACAAAAATAAGAAAAAGTGAAGAATTGTTAAAAATTAGAGGAGACTAAGGATAAACAAAAATAAATGTGAGATTCTGGAACAGAAGAAGGACATTGGTACAGAACTGATAAAATTCAAATAAAACCTACAGCTCACAGTGTTGTGCCAATGCTAATTTCTTGGTTTTGTACGATGGATACATATGAGGATAAGCTGCATTAAGGACATTAGAGAGCCCTTTATACTATTTGTGCAACTATCCCATAAGTCTAAAATTATGTCAAAATGAAAAACTTTAAAAATTAACATTCAGAAAATAAAATAAAATACACTCCACATTTTTTTATAAATGAAGAGGGGAAAAGTGTAGGCCCAGGTAGAGCCATCTTTTCAGTGCTACACGAGCCCAAGCAAAACAAATAATTCCAGTAGTAAAATAAAAATCATGCACACTCCCTAAACCAAACAGAAACTGTGTAGAACCTCCGCACACTGTGTTCTTCCCTTCGCGTGGGTGATTGCAAACCGACTGCCTTCAGAGACGAGGCCCGGTCTCTCTCTGGGGGCCACACAAGGCAACCTCCCGGGGCGACAGCCCATGTTATTGAATCCGGCGGTAATTGAGTTAATGTATTCTGTCTTGTGTGCGAAGGTGTGATTCAGGTGGTACAAATCTTTTATTGAACTCAAATTCAATAGCTATGTACAATTCCCCTATTTGTGGCATGCACAAAGGTTGTAGGAAAATTATAAAAGGTGGCACATTATAATTACATTTCTACGAAGACTGGGTGTTTCCACCTGACATAAGCCGTGCATGGGCACCCTTTCAGTTGCACAGAGGGAAGTATTCAGGAGTCAACATCAGTGTACGATGGAGCAGAGGCCTGTGGCTGTTGCCTGCTCAGTCTTCTTTTTTATTTCTTCTGCTAAATATGCCCTGATTTTCAGCACATATGATTCCAGAGGGCAGGTGGCACAGCCCAGCTCCTGAGATGGGCAAAGGACCCTACCCTCGCCAGGCAGCACGGAACTCCCCTGACCATGGTGCAGTGACTCAGGGGGAGCACCTGACCCAGGCCTGGCCAACAGAGCTCCATGCCAGTGCTTTCATTAGAAATATTAGGAAAGAGAAGGGCTCCTCTTTTCATGGATGATATTAAGATGATAGGAGGTAAGCCCTGAGTCAGGGATGCCCATCGTGCTAGTATCTTTGAGAGGAATCTGAATGAGGCCAAGAGGAAGAAAAGCAGAGCTGAGAGAGGGGGTGAGCAAGCAGGCACATTTACCAACTTTCTTTCTTTCTTTCTTTCTTTCTTTCTTTCTTTCTTTCTTTCTTTCTTCCTTTCTTCCTTTCTTCCTTTCTTTCTTTCTTCCTTTCTTTCTTTCTCCTTCCTCCCTCCCTTCCTCCCTCCCTTAAGTCAGCTTTAGTTGGGTTTCTAATATTTATTAATATAATAAAAAGAATTTTTTTTAATTTCCAGGCCAAAAAAATATCTTTTATTTGAAAACTCAGCACCCAGATTTGTCTCTAAATGTACTCACTCTGTTTACCATCATAAATAGTCCCAACATTGTAATTCTTTCAGTTACCCTCTCCTCCGCTTTCCCGGCCTCCCCTCTCACCTCACACCTCAGCACCATTCACCAACTCACCTGTCTCCAGAGCAAGTAAGCTTCCCACCTGCCCCCTTCCCCAAGTGGCACACATTAGAAACCTCTATAATTCAGACTCTGAATTTTCTCTAGGCTCTAAAATAAATAGGAGGGAGAGAGGGAGAGAGAGAGATGAGGAAAAGACAAAGAGTGCATGTTCATTCTGGGGTTAAAGCCGGTGGTTCCGTCTAACAGGAGGGGCAGCCACACTGTAGTTGCCATGCCCTGTGTTGTCACCCAGCCACCGGCCAGCTCAGCAATCCTGAGCAAAGTACCAGGAGGCAAGGCACCAGCTATTAGGCCATGAAAGGAAGGGCTATGCTAGAGAGAAAAGGCAGTGTTTCCCACTGAGAGTGTTTAAATTGAGTCAGATCACCCTCCAGAAGGGAAAGTTGCAGGGAGGAAACCAAGCTTGCAATGCACAAAGAAAGTAGACCAACTTTCCTTTCTTAAGACTGAACCCCAACATTAGTAGTATTCAACCTTAAGATTTTACCCATCTTCCCAAAATTGTCAACCCCTGTAGGGCAGAGACCAAGTGCCTACAAACAAAGAACACTGATAAATACTTTCTTTGCACCTACTATGTGCCAGGACCTATACTAGATAAAGGTCTAACAGAAACTCTACTCCTCACGGCAACCCTTTGAGAGGCTCCTTTAGTCTCCTTTGTTGAACAGGAAACCTGACGTTCAATGATGTTAAATAACTTCACTACGGGCCCACAGTGAGACCATGTCAGCACCATTACTCCAGTCCAAGGCTGTCTAGCCACAAAGCCCCTCCCCTTTCCTCTATGTTTTGTTCCTCCACAGAAAATCATGCCCTTTTTCAGCTTCTAGTCTGACGGGAAAAGCCACGAGCAAAAGCACTTGTACTGGGCCATGTGACTGGAAGCAGGCTGGGAGTGTGGGGTCTGCCAAAGCAAGAAAGAACGAAACAACCACCTCCACACCATTCACCACGCAATGCAAAAAAGAAAAAAAAAAAGACTATATCCCAAAAAGTTTGTATTAACAATGGCAGATGAAAAGTACAAATTTCCAATGTATTTAAAGGGATTTATCACAACACTATTCATAATGAAGAAAAAAGTCTAGAACCATCCACCTGGGGAATGGCTAAGCCAAGGATACAGATCACATAACCCTAAAAAATGGTAATCACTACTGTGTACATGAAACAAGACCAAGCAAAAAGAAAAGGAAAAGCAGAAACCAAAAGAATACTAACATCAACTACAAAAAAATAACTTTCTTATCACATACTATGTGCAGATATAGCTGGTGTGGGGAGAAGAGACTGGCAAGACAGGCCGGTAGACGTGGTAAGAAGTAGGCTGGGATTCTGGACATCTGGGCTGGCCCTGATTCCTCGTGGTTTAGATGTTGGATGTGGGACACAGGACAAGTCATAGGGGGTTCCCAAGGAAGACCCATGGATAAGGATAAAAAGGGAACTTACAAAGACTATTTTAAGGTAAAGAAGGTTTTCCATAAAATATTTGAATATATAATGAATTATGGATCACTAAAATTGAAGCAATAAAAATAATTACACATAAATTCAATCAAATGATACAGGTGTATGGCAGCTCCAAAAAAGTAAATAAATAAAATTATCATATAACCCAGCAATTCTACCTCTGGGTACCTACCAAAAAAAATTGGAAGCAGGGACTCAGATTGTACACCCGTGCTCACAGTTGCATTTTCACAGAACCGAAAGGAGAAAGCACCCCGAGTGTCCGTCGACAGATGAATGGATAAGCACAATGTGGTCCATACACCCAATGGGACATCACTCTGCCTGAATCAGGAAGGGTGTTCTGACATACATGACAACACGGGTGAACCTTAAGGACATGCTAAGTGAAATGCGCCAGTCCCAAAAAGACATATTAGGGTGTGACTCCAGTTACATGAGGTACCTAGACTAGTCAAACTCATAGAGATAAGAAGTAGAACGGTGGCTGTCAGAAGCTGGAAGGAAGGGGAAGGGGCGATTGTTCTAACTGGGTGCAGAGTTTCAGTTTCCAACGGTGAGAAGAGTTCTGGGGATGGGTGGCGGTGGCGACCGCACAGCAACATGAATGTACCTCATGCTGCTGAACTGCACATGTGAAAGTAGTTAATGGTGAATGCTGTGTTATCTACACTTTACTACAACAAAAAATGTTTTCAATAATCACCCAACACCCCCACCAATACCACCACCCCCACCACCCCCACCACAAAAAAAGGCAGAGAGCTGAGGGGCTGTAAGCCCCTCAGGAAGAGGCTTGTTCGGGGGCACCAGGGCGAGTCTTCCACACCTACTGCAAATAGTCCCCGAAAACTCCAGGGCATTTGGGGCAGGGGCTGAAACAAAGCTTGGAAGCCTTGACTTCTTTCTGACTGTTTAGGTGTTTCAAAGAGAAACTGTAACAGAGAGTGCTAATATACGGTATGTTTTCCAAGTGTCTATTAGAAGAACAAATGGTGGGTTCTATTCCAATTTAATGAAGCAGAGATCATCAAACACACATTTCAAGCTATAAAACATCCCTTCTCCTTGCAGGCTCCCCATGGGAGTTTGCAAAATAGATGAGAGTTAATAGCTGAAGATTAAATAACACGACAGCAGATTCTGGCATATTTGACCTACATTTTGAAAAATGAACAAAGATTTTTTTTACTCATCACTTTCAATAAACAGCCTAATAGGTCAGTGATAAGCCCCCTGTAATGAAGATGGTGAAGAGGGGAGAAAGGTGTGGGTATCTACTTATTTCAAGGACCAGATGGAATGTGGGCTCTTCAAAGAGCATGAACACCCCAAAGCAGTCTGGCAAGACCTCAGCAAGACCCCTGAACGTTCTGTGATTCTCCCCTCAGGCCCACAGAGAAGAAATGGTCTCCATTTCATCACCACTCAACTGGAGAAAACAACTCAAAAAGTGGGCCAGAGGGCTCCATATAGACACCCTGCTCCCAGAGGGCCTAAAAGGGGAACATTTTAAGGGTGAGTTTCCAACTCAGAGTATCTGAGGTCTGTGAGGTTCCTTAAGGGCACCACATCCATCTACAGATGGGCAAACTTGTCCCAAAGGACTGACTTGAAGTCAAACAGCCAGTGTGTGTGAAAGAGCCAGGTCCTCTGACGAGCCCGTGTGACTGGCTATGAGCAAAGGGAAGGAACATGGATGTTTGAACTTGATAGGAATGAGGGCCTGCAGGCCTCCTCAGGCCCAAGGCCACCAGGGGCTCCCGAATCTCTGTGTTCTTATGCGTAAAATGGGAATAACAGTTGCCTTAAGGAGTTTCTCTTAAGGAAATAAGACATGGGTACTTATCTGGTGTGGTAACAGGTTACTGATCACACTGTACTGTGGTTGTTACAGGGTGTGGTCAAGGGGGGGACCCCAAATGGACATTTAAAATGGGGTCCAGAACTCAAGGTGTTCAGAAAATACCAGGATGTCCTACCCCGCACCCCAGGTGTGGGTGGGGGAAAGGGACAAATGGAGCAGGCCCATTGAGAGCTGTTTTGCATGGCAACAGCTCTGCAGCTAACCTCTGGGGTGTGGTCATTTAACATATCTATAACTTTTGACTGCCTACATAGATATGTTAAGTAGATATAGCCATGATCTGAGCCAGAGGGATGGAAGTAACTTCCCCACCAAGATGTAACTGGGGGGGGCAGGTCCCCCAAGTTACAGCGCCTGCGTGAGAGCTTGGAGATGATTGGCTCCATGACATGGGGCCACACCTGCCCAGACCCACGATGGCGACCAGAAAAGCTGGAAAGGATAGCAGATTGAGGGCAGGTGTGGCCAAGTGTGGGAGGAGTCGGAAGTGGGGCTGCAGAGGAGGATTGGCGCGGGGATTTAAACCCAGGCACAGCAGCCACAGAGGAGAGAACCACGTGGATTTGGCTGAGTACAGGGCTCCTGCATCTCTGTGAAGGGAGAACCATGCGGCTTTTGGCTGAGTGAGGATTCCTGTGGTCCTGGGGGAGAGAGGACCACGTGGCTGGAGCAGTGGAGGGAGAACCACTCGGTTTTGCCAGAGTGCAGACCCCCGCAGCTCTGGTAGGAGAGGACTGCGAGGCTTTGAGGTGCTTCTTTTGCTCACGCGGCCTGGGAAGCAAGAGAGACTTTGCCTGGAAGAAGGGTGAAGGAACTCTTACCAGTAGGCCATGAGACGGTGCTGCATGGCTTTGGATTAACTGGAGATCCTGCCTGGACGGTGACACAGCTGATGGTGCCAAGAACCGAGAGAGGCCTACCAGCCGAGCACGGATTACTGGGAAGAACCAGACACTGCCTGAGACTGGACTTCTATTTCCTTTCCCGAGATACGGTACCCCAGACTGGGTAGAGGGGGAAGGAAGGACTGTGTGCATTTGTGGGTGTTTTAAGGGACTTTGGGATTTTGGTAAAGACATTAGGTCACTACTTTAAGTTTGTATAGCACTAAATAAACGTTTCCTTTCCTTTTCACGAATCTCTGGCATTGAGAGATATCTTTCCTTTAAGGCAGAGGACAAGACGGACCTGAGTCTCTTTCAGTAATAGTATCACCGTCCCGGGCCCCCCCTTGTTTTGCTCTGTAACATGGTCACCCAGCCGAGGAACCCTTGCTAGCTCCCAGCTGCCTGTAGGATAGAATCCAACTGATTGTCATCCAGATCTTAACTATCACTGCTTGCCTAACCCAACCATTTCTTCTCAAATTGTTTTCAACCCCTTGGCCGCTCTACCACATGTCCCTGCTTTCTTTTCTTGCTCGATCATATACCTGATTTTCTTATTTACTCACCTGCCCTGTTCACTGTTGTATCAAAAGTCCCTGAAACCATACCTGTTACATAGCATAATCCTCTATAGCTGTTGACCAAATTGGCCTGAAATTAAAGACCTTCCACAACACCCTCTTAAGAATGAAATGATTCCCGAAGAACATTGCGACACCCCCTTTTCTTTCTGCAAGGACTTAAATACCATCTTGACAGTGGATAGAGAGTTGAAGCAAGAGACCTCTTAAGGCCCTTTTACTTTTTAAAACTGTTTAACCTCTCCCTACATTTATTGGCCATGGGAAAATTTGTCGTTTAAAAGAAGAGACAATGAGCCAGCAATACCTTCCACTGCCCTGTGAAGCCTAAACTCCTGCACAATTGTACAGTCTGGTCATGCAGCTGAAACTCAATTCTTGGAAGGGAAGGAAGGAAAGAGCGTTTTACATTCAAGAGCTAAGACTAAAATATGTAAAGAAAAATAACAATGCTGGCAGTAAGTATTGGCAGCTTCTCTGACAGCAAAATTCAATTTTAAAATAAATCAGGCAATTCTTCAAACTGGAGTTAGACTTCAGGAAATTAGAGTTTGTGTTCAAGTGGGCACATTACAATTTCATAAAAATTGTCATAACTATTTCTCTGCTGTGGACTTAGAAAGATAATGATGTGCTTAGTGTTTCTGATTATGCTACTGGGCAAATCGGGGACCATGGAATACTCGGAAAAAGTGGAGACTAAAAGGTATTTGGAAAGAAATAAACCAGTGGCCACCTCAGAAGTTCACAGCATGCCCTCACCTCACTCCTGTCCTACTTGGTATCCTTTAAGTTCAACCAAAAGAAACAGAAGGTCCTATGTCTTTCTTTAACAAGGATTGTTCTGTTGTCAAACAGATGGTGTCAAAGGAAGAGAACTTGCTGGTGTGTGACGAGCACCACATGGGTGAAAGCAGTAGGAAGCCCTTTCTCTGCAAGCACAGGGTCACTGTGCCGTCCAAACCAAGATTATTCCAGGTGAAAAAAAATGTTTAACAAGAGAATTCTATTTCATCTCCTAGAAAGTAGATCCCATTATTTTAAGTCAGAGTGTCATTCCTTAACAACACCCAGCATAAAGGAAACCAGATCCTACAAAATGAAAAGGTAAGCTGGAAGGAAGCCCACGGCCAACCCCGTCCTTTCCTACAAGAGGAAGTGAAGGTCAAGACATTGAGTGCCGTGCCAGAGAGGTTCACCAGAGGCAGGACAAGATCCCAGATTTCTTTTACCCCAAGTTGAGTAACCCTGGTTGCCCAGAACTGTTCTCATTTCAATATCACAATACCCTCATCTGACTTCTACTTTCTGGCATATAAGTAGTTGGAAGTCGCCACTCTGTGCTAACAACAAGTAAAAAGCTGGACAAACTGAAAAATCAACAAATTCTTCTCCATCAGAGAAGTGAGGTCACAGGATAAACCACTGCCCCCCACAAATTGGAGAGCTAAAAAGACAAATACAGAAAATCACAACTTCCTTGAGAAAGAAAGGAGAAACCTCTGCAGGAACCAGTGCTGGTAGGAAAACCTGAATAGAACTGATGAATCACTAAAGGTTCATTGTGGGTGGCCTGAGAGTTAAGAAACCTCAGTGAAGGGCCAGGCAATTTTATCTCCAGGAACCCTACCAGTTCTCACAGTGAAGGTGGGAGAAAAGTCCTCTGAGGCTTCCAGCCATGGAGGGGAGGGCTGAAAAAAAAAACAACCAATTTAAAATACACCAGAGCATTCTTTTCTTTCTAACAAGGACTTCCCACAAGACAAACTCATCCACCAGAGCCCAAACTATGGGGATTTTATTAGAGCCCAACTGACCTACAGCAAAATACACACCTCAGTCCCTCTAATCATCCTGACCCACATAAGGCGGAAAAACACCTCAGAAACATGGCAAAGTTCAGAGTTCAAGGACACAGGTTCACTAAGAGATTGTGACCTATTCATAAGATTACAGGACTCCTCCTACACCTTCTTATCAACTGCTAAAGGCCTGTTTATCACAGTTTCTCTTTCTCAGAACTTCATGTCCAGCTATCAAGGAAAAATTTTCAAGGGATACTAACATACAAAAACACAGTTTGAAGAGACTGAACAAGCATCAGAACCAGAGTCAGATATGACAGGAACTCTGGAATTATCAGATCAGAAATTTTTTTAAACTGTGATTTATATGCAAAGGGCCCTAAGAAAAACACATGAAAGAACAAACGGATAATGTAAGCAGAGAAAAGGAAATTCTAAGAAAAAAAATCAAAAGGAAGTGCCAGAGATCAAAAATTCTATAACAGAAAGGATGGATGGATCCCTTTTATGAGCTTAATAGTAAATTAGATATGGCTGATGAAAGAATCTCAAGCTTGAACATATGTCCATGGAAACTTCCAAAACTGGAAAAGCAAAGACAAAAGAGATTGAAAAAAGAACAGACTATCTAAGAACTGTAGGAAAACTACAAAAACTACAACTACAAAAAATACACGCAGCAGGGAATACCAAAAGGAAAACAGAGAAATGAAGAGAACCAACGTGTGAAGCAATAAAGACTGAAAATTTGCCTCTGATTAATGTCTGACACAAAACCACAAATCCAGGAAGCTCAGAGACCACCAAGCATGATAAGTGCCCAAAAAACTGCACCTATGTATGTTACATTCAAACTAGAGAAAATCAAAGACAAAGGAAAAAATTGAAAGAAGCCAGGGTGGGGAGTAGACATCTTATTTGTACCAGAACAAAGATAAGAATTAAATCTGACTTCTCAAAAACCATTCAAATATTTATATATTGTTTGGACAATCAATATGGTGAAATATTTAGTGTTGAGAAAAGAAAAAAAACGCCCTGGCTGGTGTAGCTCAGTGGATTGAGTGCGGGCTGCGAACCAGGCATCGCAGGTTCGATTCCCAGTCAGGGCACATGCCTAGGTTGCAGGCCATGTCTCCCAGCAATCGCACATTGATGTTTCTCTCTCTCTCTCTCTCTCTCCCCCTCCCTTCCCTCTCTAAAAATAAATAAATAAAATCTTTAAAAAAGAAAAAAACCTACAAACCCAGAATTCTACAACTTACAAAATTATCCTTCAAATGCAAAGAAATAAAAATTTCTTAGACAAACAAAATCTGAATTTACTACCAAGTAGACCTTCTTTGTGAGAAATGTTAAAAGAACTTCTTCAGAGAAAAGGAATATAATCTAGACCAAAGACTCAGATCTATTAACACAGAATAAAAGGAAGAACATTAAAGAAGGAGTAAAGGAAAAACATCTCCTGCGCTATTATGTCTCCCACACTTTAGCAGCTATTAGTCTACACCAGGTCAGGCAGAGTGCACAATTTTGTTCGTAATGCTTTACAATGATCACCAACGTGACCATGCATCCCAGTCAATCCCAGTCCAACTTCACACTCTTGTCCCGGCGTGATCATTATTATCACATTCCCTTTTATACTCCAATGTGTCCTGGTTTGGGACAACCCGCTGCGTAGTCACCAGGTTGATGGTTCACCTGTCCATCATTTTCGGAGCACCTGCTCTGGACCTGGCTCTGGGGTAATGACTGGAATACAAAGGTGAGTAAGATGGTTCTCAGCCCCCAAGAACTCAAGAAGAGAAGATCAGGGCCAGGAGGGGAAGGGACCACTTAATGACACCACAAAGTGATGAGAGTCACACACAGGTCTGTCATATACTGTTAGGATTACAGGGAGGAGGACAGATGAATCAAAGGAACATGACAGGTTCCTCAGTGCAAAGGGCAAGAAGATCAGCTACTCAGTGACAGAAGAACCAATGAATCAGCTCCACAGAGGCAGGTGGGTCTTTTCCTTTTAAAACAATGTATTGACTTGCATATCTATCTATTCAGGCAACTGGGGTGAAAAGGATTAAAGTGAAAAAACACAGTTTCCAGCTCATATTTCTTCAGCGGCTATAAGAAAAGCTGCCCCCCGCCTGGTGAATCTGTAACATGTAGAGATAAATAAAAATGTTTGCAGAGGAATAATATTCTCCACAATTTCCTAGTTTTAACACTTAAATCAGATCATATTACTTCCTTGTTTAAAACCCCTTGTGGGTTGATCATTGTTCTCAAAGGAAAACCCACACCCCTTCCCATGGCCCAGGAGCTCTGCCCTTCGTCTGCAGCCCCATCTCCTGCTGCTCTCACTGCAGCTCACTGAGCTCCAGCCGCCTGGGGCTTGGCTGTTCCCTCTGCCTGGAGCGCTCTTCCTCCAGAGCTTTACACAGCTGACTTGTACAGGGCGATAGGGCCCCTGAGAGTGACACCAGCCCAGAGGGAAGCAGCAAAGCCAAGAGGTCAGGAGAGGGGGTTCCTGCTGATGTCACAGAGCAGCCAGGCTATGGGCTGTGTGACAATAGAGACTCTGCCTGCTTCACCCCTGCTGTGCCCTGGTGTCTGGAACAGGCCCAGTGTGCTGGGCGCTGGCCTTTTCCTCGCAAAACCACATCTGTTCCTGTGGGGAGTTCCCTCAATAAAGCCCAAGTACTGCACCACTACACGCTTCTCAGACTACAGGAAGCCCCACCCCAATTCTGTTCAGAGAGGGTAAAAACAGAGAGTCCAATACATCTTTCTGGAGCATCAAGTTTATTACAAACTTTGGAAAAACCAAGTACTTTCATAAGAACCCCCACAAACATGGAAGCAAAGGAGAGCAGGGGAGGGGAGAAGAGTCCCAGGAAAAACAATCCAGTCTCTGAAGCTTCATTAGGTGGGGGCTGAGGGGTGGACCTGCAGTGAGGGCAGCCTTTCTTCCTGAGCCCCAGGGGGTTCCAGGCCATCCTCCCAGCTCAGCAGATATTCTGGATAAGATGCTTCTGAAGGCCACAGAGATGCCGATACCCTCCTGTCGTGAATCCCACACAGGAACGCTGCGGTGGTTTGCACATGTCCATCGTCCTCGGGACTGACTTCTCTCACCTGCACACACAGCATGTGCGTCTGGCAGTGCTCTCACCTGCAGCTGTCTTAGTGCCGCCTCTGGCTCGTCTCCCGCACCAGTGACTGGCCTCCCTGGAGCTCAGCACCTTTGGGTTCAGCATTTCAAGTGCAAGGTGCAGCCCTGCTGGTGTGGTTCAGTGGGTTGGGTGTTGTCTCGTAAGCCACAGGGTCCCCGGTTGGATTCCCAGTCAGAGCACATGTGTGCCCAGGCCCCTGACTGGGCCCCAGGGTCCTCAGGTTCTTCTTAAAATGTATCTGCTATAGGCCATCCACAACTTTTAGAAATTATATTGGTTTCACTCTTATTTTTTTATGATGTTGCTTTTCACTGGATGGCCTATAGCAAATACATTTTAAAAAGAACCTAAGGACCCTCCTTGCCACTCCCCGCCGGCCATGTCTGCGACCAGAGGGAGAGCCTGGGGTCCCAGCATCAGTCTCTGAAGCTGGTAGGCAGGAGCCCCCAGGGCTACACTGGAGAGCTGGGCTGGGTAGGGAAGAGGGGGTCCTTTCATCCAGACAGGCTGGGGGGATGTTCAAGCTTCTATGCAGCCTGACTTGGGGACTGGGCACCCTTGCTTCCACGTAGCATGGGAGACTGGAACATCTCTCCGATTTCTGCCCTAGTGCCAGAGCCTCCTGCGTTGCACGAAGCCTGATGCTGGGGTCAGGGTTGGGGCAGGGCCTTACCCTGATGGTGCGACCCACCATTTTATTTTGTCTGCTCTTTAAGATCATGTACGTGCCCATGATGTCGTCATATTTTCTTTGGGACACTGAGTCCTCTATCTCTTCCTTCTTATATCCCAGCTTTTCCATCATTTCTATCACCCGGGGGTCAATGTCACCCCCGGGTGGCTCAATATATGGCCTCAGGGCCTCCTCATAGCCAATATTAACCCACTGGTCATCCATGATGCCTTCTACAGTTATCCTGTGGCCAGGGTCAACGGTCAGTAATTTTTTCAACAGTTCTTGACATTCCACAGATACAGTGTCTGGGATGTGGAAATGCCCACTCAGTATCTTTTGCTTCTGCTCCTCAAAGTTGGTCCTCTCGAAGGGCAGTTTGCCCGTCACCATCCTATAAAGGATGACACCCAAGCTCCAGGCGTCTACCTTCCGGCCGTCACAGGGTTCCAGCTGCAAAATTTCTGGGGCCATGTAGGACACGGTTCCACCGAAGGTTGGCAGTTTATCATCTGAAAATTTTCTGCTTAAGCCAAAGTCTGCCACCCTGATGTTGTTCTCGCAGTCCAGGAGGATGTTCCCCAGCTTCAGGTCCCGATGGGCGATTCCTTTGAGATGGCAGTACT